>AZYI01000287.1:0-30833 GCA_000587855.1 Mucor irregularis B50
AGTTCTTGTCAAAGGGGGAAGAATTGAAATGAGAGGTACCAGAAGATGAATTCGTGAGAAGTTTCCCATCAAAGATACCCTTGAGATGATCAGCCATTGCTTCAGTTGCAGAGCGATTACTACTGTCAGGTTCAGGAGAAAATGATTGTTTGACGTTTCTGTTTTTGCGTATGCGACAGATGCGAGAAATTGCTTTCACATATTCGCCTTGATTCATTTTGTTACAGAACTGACGCCAAGTTTGACGACGTCGTTGACGGATCAATCGCTGTAAATGTGCTCCAGTTTCTTGGTGTTTTAGCCAGTATGTCAAGCAGTTGAGACCAGATGCTTTTCTCTATTTCTTATAGTAGAATTGTTTACGTTCCAGAGTAGAGATCATTTCAGGAGTCCAGAATTGTTTCAGATATGTATCAGAAGACAAGTTTTTTCTTCCACAAACATGATCTAGGGAAGAGTATATGACACCACATAGTTTTTCTGAAAAGGATTCAATATATGCGTATGCATCACTACTGTTAGCAAAAGTCGGGTGGTCTTCAATGTCAATATCCTGCAGGAGTAAATCACATGTATCTTGGTAGTCTTTATAGTAGCCTAAATTTTTTAGTTTGTCAAGTCGCCATTGTAAACGAACATCCGAAACTGGGTTCCTTTGATAAGATGTTAATCTTGGTAGATTGAAAGAGAAAGTTAGGAAAGCATGATTAGAACAAAGAGATAGCTCTTCATTGATAACCATCTTAGCCGCTTCCAGTTCAACATTACTGACAAAAAAGTCAATAATGCTTGTACCTTGATATGTATAACAAGTGGGTTGCCCAAATGTAAGACGTTCATTCCAGAGAATAAGGTTCTTTGCTTGCATCCAGTTTTGAAAAATACGGCCTTTGGTATTAGTAAGGTTGTCCCCGACCCGAGTGCCAACACGAGAATTAAAATCACCACAGATGATAGTCTTGGTTGTTGAAGGGTATTCTAAAGGTAGTAGTGCGAGAATTTCAGTTACTAAAGCTGGTTCTAAGGAAGGAGGTAAATAGAGACAATGAATTAGTGTTTTAGAGTTCAGTATTATTGAGAGAACCCTTTCGAGTTAACGCCAATAGAAGCCAATTGGTTCATGGATAACGACGCCTTATTAATATTACGTTGAACAAGATTCGCATAGTCAATAAAGCCTCCTGGTTTGATGGGAACCCCAAGGTAGGAGAAGTAGGATTCTTTAGGAATTACAGTATCGTATAGTTTGTATACCTTATTGTCACTGGAAGGAGTGATCAGAACACACTTGCGCGGATTCCAACGGTATCCAAGAGAGAAGCTATGTTGTTCGCATTTTTGTAGTAGAGCATCCATTTGATATGGAGACGATATAAGTACCACATCATCGGCATAAAGTAAGCAGTTAAGAGCGGGCACGAGTTCTTTTTCAACATCGCCAGATATAGCAGTCTCAATTTGAAGAGGTGATCGCAGTAACTTTGGTAGTTGGTTTATATAGATAGAGTACAAGAAAGGTGATAATATTGAACCTTGCAAGACACCAGTAACTGGTGAGAAGCGAGAAGATGTACGATTCTCTAGTATAACTTCAATCTGTACTTGATCAAAGAGATTCCGAAGAATACCTAGTAGAGCAGGCTCAAGATGATCACAAAGTACATTCCATACATAGGATCGATCCACAGTATCGTAAGCTGATTTTATGTCCAAAAAAGCTAAAGTAGGGATACATTTATGTTTCCGTCGAAGAATTGAGCAAATTTCAATAAGACATTGTACTTGATCCAGTGAACTGCGAGCTGTTCTGAACCCTCCTTGGGCAATATCAAGGGAGGGACTTTGATCTTGAAGCTTTGATTACTACAAAAAGCAGAAGGTTTGATGAACTATACAAATTAATTGATATGTAGGCATTGATCCTACGTTCTTTGGAATAGGTAGGCCATACAGCTGAGATGGATTCATGGGCTGTTGATAGCGAAGAAGACGTTCTTGATGCCTGGTCTCAGTATTTAGAAAAGGAGAGCCAATGCAAAGAAACGAGCCACAGCGAGTTTTGCTGGTCCACGAATAAAGGTCAAAGCTTTGTTCAGATGCGCATCGTGAATCTCTTGAGCGATCGCATCGCGTTTTTCAGGAGATTCATTTGCATATTTGGGATCCTTGAGAATAGAACCAGAACGAGGATCAAAGTCAGTATTGATCTTGATTCCTCGTTTGATAATGAGTTCTTTGAATTCAGGTGCATAATCATTGTGTACTAGTACAGCAACAATGTTTCGGTCCGGGTAATGGAGGTCTAGAAGACGGCCATTGTTAATGCCCAATTGTTTGAATGTGGTTCTGAGTTTTCCAAGAGGTACACGAGCCTTGGTTGGAAGGTACATGTACTGGAAGCCTTGGTTTGGTGAAGGTTGATGGAAGAAGCGGGCAGCAGACTCCATGCGCTTTTCCTTCGCACGGGATAAAGAGTGCTTAAGTGCCATTACCTTTTCAGGATGGTGCCAAGATGCAGAAGTAGTAGGAAGAGTAGGGAATTCTTCCTCCATGTGGTTGTTCGTGGCTGAGGCAGCCGTGGTTGAAGCAATAGCTGGTTCTTGCTTATTATTGCCTCGGAGCTCTTCATGCAAGCGAGTGATCTTCATGCGAGCTTGTTGGAGTTCAATGGTCAAAGACTTGACCATTTGGAAAAGAGTCTGAAGGTCAGGTGCTTCAGTGATTTGAGATTCAGCAGTTGGATTTGAGTTTTCCAAGGGTTGGGTTTCAGATGTTTGAGTGTCACTAGTGGATGGTGGGAAGCTATCTTCCTCCATGTCAGAAGTAGTGTTGGTAACGATAAGATACATGGCATAAGCATGCATAATACGATTGCAAGCGGCGCATTTGAATTCAGGTTCAGAAGTATGTCCAGTGGTAGCACATTTACCCTTAAAGTGGAAAGTGGTTGGCTTTTTGCAATGAGGACATGGAATGTCATGAGAACGTTCTTTGAATTTCGAATTCAATGTCTCCAATTGTTGCTCTGAGAGCGGAGGAGATTTTGAGGCCTTGTTGTAAGACCCCTTCATTGCTGGCATTGCAGAATGTTTGATTGTTGGTAGTTGTTTGTTAGTTGTTTTAATTTGTTTGATGTGTTGTACGGCTTTCCTAATATGGTAATAATCGGGAAAGCGAATGTTTAACCTGGTAATGGGAAAAAGTTAGTTTTTTTTTGGACGAATCAAAATAATATTCAGACGATTGGCTTACCATCTTGAGACCAAACAAAAATGGAAATTAGACAAATCGTGAAAAGGAAATTAGACATTAGTAAAATCAGTTTTTGGAGTCAAAATATCAAATACTAACCTGTAAGACATTCAAACAGCAAAGTTACAAAGTAACAGAGTTGGATGAATGGGTTCATCTAAATACACGAAGGCAAACAGTTTTTGTTACTGTGATGAAGTTAGAGTGGCGATAGTACTCGTAGTACTGATGGCGGTTGTGGTGGTTGCGTTGCTTCGAAGGAAAGGTGCTGGTCTTTCTTGACCTTGCCAAAGGCAGAGAGAGATAAACATCATATTTCGGGAGGCGTTGACGTCCCTTTGCCAAAGGGTGCGACATGAGGCACAAGAAAGCACACTCGCTCTGGAAGCTGGCGAGAAGTTAGCTAATGTCAGCGTTTTACATTTACTACAAACTCTTGAAACGTACACACTCGATTGGCTTACCATCTTGAGACCAAACAAAAATGGAAATTAGACAAATCGTGAAAAGGAAATTAGACATTAGTAAAATCAGTTTTTGGAGTCAAAATATCAAATACTAACCTGTAAGACATTCAAACAGCAAAGTTACAAAGTAACAGAGTTGGATGAATGGGTTCATCTAAATACACGAAGGCAAACAGTTTTTGTTACTGTGATGAAGTTAGTGGCGGAGGAGTGGCGATAGTACTCGTAGTACTGATGGCGGTTGTGGTGGTTGCGTTGCTTCGAAGGAAAGGTGCTGGTCTTTCTTGACCTTGCCAAAGGCAGAGAGAGATAAACATCATATTTCGGGAGGCGTTGACGTCCCTTTGCCAAAGGGTGCGACATGAGGCACAAGAAAGCACGTTCGCTCTGGAAGCTGGCGAGAAGTTAGTTAATGTAAGTGTTTTACAATTACTACAAACTCTTGAAGTTCTGAACTCATCCACCGTAACAGCAATCAGCTGTCTAGCCGCTTCTCGCTTTTTAAACGCGCGCCATAATACACCTGTTGCTCCATGCTTCAGAGTTTTGATTTTTGCTGTGTCATTATTGAACATTCCATTTCCAAATACTATGAGAGGAACTTTTTTCTTATCATATTGAAATTTGCATGGTTTCCACTTGCCTTCCGCACTAAAATAAAACAAGTGGTCAGTGACATTATTTACACGACTGAGAACGAGACATACCTTGGTTCGTTGTGTGCTGCCGGTCGCCTTCGGTTTTTCTTTCTTTTTTTCTTGACCTTTGGTCTTCTTCCTCTATTGTATTTATCCCCACCGTTTGTGAGGTAATTCACCATTGCTTCCGCAGCTCTTTGGCGGCCTTGGTAAAGTCGGAACCGTTTGTTCGCCGTCTTGTTGTTATAAAAAGAGAATAGTGTGTTCAAGTTCTCAAACATGTACCTCGCATATTCTTCAAAGTGCTCCGGATTGGTAGCTTTAGCTGTAGGAATAGCGGATTCAATAGCAGTAATTCCCAGTCGTGTTGTTGTTTTGTTCGATAGAGAAATTTGTTGAGCCAGTCAGATGATAATATTCCTTCGTGGTACAACGAAGAACAGGATGGTGGGCCTCATCCAAACCACTGACAGCAGTAAAAACAGATTTACGCCCAGGGTCAACAAATATCGGATGATAGTCCTGTGCCACTTCATCATAGGTAAAATCCTCCAAAGCCAAATCGAAGTTGTTCAAATCAGATCCGGGGCCAACTTGATTTCGTTTGTAGAATAGAAAATCCACCGCAAAACCATTAGTTCGTACTATGTTTCCAAAAAGGACTTCATTCCTTCCGTTAGGAGTCAACTCGGAAATACTGTATGTGATATAAAGTCATTATTTGCGTGAATATAACGTTTCATCATTCATACGTACTTGTTGTATCTCAATTTTTTAAAATTAAAAACCTCATAAAACAATTGAAGTTGATTTTGGTACCCTTGAGTCAGTGGTTTTCTTGCGAAACATGACAAAGCATTCATACTAATGGTGATGAACCTCCAGTGTGTCGTCGGAATTGGTAAAACATTAAGCAGCTTCGGTAATGGTAGTCTTCTTACGTCGTATGCATTATGCAGTTCTATTTCTCTTTCGAACTGTGTATTAATATGCAGCAGAAACTTGACAAATGTGCTTGGACTTCTAGCAAGTTCTTTCAGAGTCACTTTTTTGTTTAACGTTTGTCTTAGAGGGACGCAAATACTCTCTACCACTGCTTTTACCTCGTTGTTCACGAGGTTATTCTCAGGCCAGACAGGATCCCCTTGGCAGATAAATTGATAGCAGTAATTATGGGAAAGAGATGAAATTAGGCTCTTGTCATCGATATACTGGAATATTACATGTTAGTAGCTGCCATAGATTAAACTAAAGTGAGGCTTACCGGCAATGCCATCTGGATCTTATAGCGAAGAAATTTCTTGAGCTTCATCTCGAATGTCTCGACAACATTATTATTATAAAGTGTTTCAATTTCTGTGCAAGCCTCAGAGATACATTGACTAGCGCCGGGAAGGAGAGAAATTTGAACTTGAGCGTTAGGGTGTCTGCTGTGGAAGTCGTCCCAGGCTGTGATTAAACCGGCCGGTATGCCACTTTGATTTGTTATTCGTTGGCCATTAACCAGTTGACAAATGCTGTACCAAAAGTTTTTGTTGAAGATTTCTTTATAGGCCTCATCATTGTTGGCATTGGACAATACATAAAAATTGACAAATATCTTGGCTCTAAATGTGATTTCTCTAATGGCTGCGCACGTCTGGGTGATCTTATTTTTGATGTTATGGTGAGGCTGATTGATGCATTGATCAAATGGTAACTTTCGCGTAAAAGCCTTGTAGTGTCGACTACCAAGATTCTGTTCCAACACTTTTGCTTTAGGTAAAATATTAAATGGACACAAAGCAGACCTTGCGGAATTATGGTTGTCACCTCCACATTTTTTGCAATGCATACCCACTGGATTTTCAGTAGCATATTTTTGTCTTTTGGAAGCTTTTTTGTCTTGCTTTATCGTGGTACTTTGCTTTCTTTTATTATTTGAGCCTCCAACTATGCATACGCATGATCAATACTTATTACCATTTTGTGAATATAGGCCTCATCATTGTTGGCATTGGACAATACATAAAAATTGACAAATATCTTGGCTCTAAATGTGATTTCTCTAATGGCTGCGCACGTCTGGGTGATCTTATTTTTGATGTTATGGTGAGGCTGATTGATGCATTGATCAAATGGTAACTTTCGCGTAAAAGCCTTGTAGTGTCGACTACCAAGATTCTGTTCCAACACTTTTGCTTTAGGTAAAATATTAAATGGACACAAAGCAGACCTTGCGGAATTATGGTTATCACCTCCACATTTTTTGCAATGCATACCCACTGGATTTTCAGTAGCATATTTTTGTCTTTTGGAAGCTTTTTTGTCTTGCTTTATCGTGGTACTTTGCTTTCTTTTATTATTTGAGCCTCCAACTATGCATACGCATGATCAATACTTATTACCATTTTGTGAAAAGTTATGATATATTATTAAATTGTCATACCATCGTCGGCAGAAGCCTCTTTATAATATTTACATCTGTAATAATTTTTGTTAAAGTGTCCTACTTGTTCACAATCAACACATTTTGAAATTGCTGTAATATATATATATTGGTTAATGGAAACTTTTTCAAGTGCTATATGTAAATCGAATTCTAACCTTCCAAGTCGGTTGTTAAGCGATTGTTGAAAACTATCTCTTTCTTATTGCTAACAATCTGGGAGCGATGCTCGTTTGCAGACAAATGATTACTAGACATTTCTTTTCGATTGAAAAATAGAATGGAAGTGAAAGAAAAGTGATTTGTTTAAAACTTTTCAAAAGTTGATATTTTCATTGAATTGACAACATTTTGTGATAAATCTGTGGAACTTGATGAATTTATAAGACTGAAGTGGCACTCAAAAATAGGTTTGGTACACTTTTATGTTACACAACAAAATAAATATTAGTGAAAAATCAAAATTAGATTGGGTGATAAAACTTAATTAGATGATCAGAATAGCACGAAAGAGCATTGTTCCCTCCTCTTCTTCTCAATGATACAGGAAATCTCAGAACTATTGAATTGTATTCATTCAACTAGCAACAACGGAAAAGAATACGTGCATAAGTTTATAGCCGAGCGATGTTTTGAACTTGCACTTTACTCGCTATTCCTTTGACCTTTACATTTCGAGGACACACATACTTGTATAAATGCTCATATACATAAACTAGGGCGTCAATAAAAGATCTTTTATACGTTTAAAACGAGTACATAGACACGTATTCTTACTGCAAGTAGCTCTCCAAAGATGTAAATAAAATGAATTAGCATCTCGTTCAAAAGATAAATGCTTTTGATTTTTTTATATTTAAAGCTGTGCTTGACTGGCCAAAATCATCCTGTGATCAATTGCGTGGTGGTTTGTGGCATAAACAAATACTAGTAGATATAAATTTCCTCCCTAAACCTCCAAACTTCACACCAGTCAAAATATTTCTACTGAAATAAAGGATATTTTCAAGCTTATACCATGTCTAGTGAAGTACGTATATTCATATGCATGAGCCTCGCAAACTTCTGATATGAACTAGAAAATAAGCTTATGTAGTTCAGGCCATTAGAGGTTGTATATTTGCCTTTGACAAACGACTTATTTTTAAATTCTCCAAACATACACAGCCTCCGGTGACCACGATGGGCGTTTCTTGAACATTTCATAGGTGTTGCATTGGAACTGCGGTACATATCCCCCGATTTCACAGTATACATAAAGAGCAACAAAGGCAAATGCGTTTTGATTGATCCTGGTAGACGAGATATTCTTTTTTGTATGAAAGAAACAAGCAATAAAAAAGAGCGTCAGGTGTTAATATACTCCAAAAATTCAAGAACCAGATTGGCAAGACATTTCAAAGTTTTGAGCAAGACGCTCAAACCAGGGATTGTAAGAGATGCAGAGAATGATCTATCTAAGACCGTATCAGCCACAATTGATATTGAGAAATTTCGAAATTACATGAAAGCAAGAGCATTGGCTACACCTGTTCTAAAAGAATATTACGGAAATGAAACTATAAAGCATAACCGACGCTATTTCCCTGACTACCTAACCGAATTTTCGATACAAGGAAAATTCTACTTTGGGAACCTATTTGTTGCACACATTCGTGGCTTTTTCCCCAAAAAGAGAGTGCAGACGAGTCTGGTACTTTGGATTTATATGCAAACTATCTGGATATCATGCTCAAACAAAGGCACATATCCAAGCGCTTAGACAATTCGATAAAGAATACATTAACCGGTCTTATTGGGCAAATATTTGATGATAATGATAGTGACAACAATCTGAAGCAAGTTGCGAGTCAACTATTACAAGAATTGAAACTGTTACCGTTCAGGAAAATGAAGTTCTACAGCAAGATTTACTACGATAATGATGACCTCGATTTGGTAAGAAGACTGAGAAGAAAATTTAAAAGAAGGGTCAATGTTGGTGATAGGAAATTGGTCCGCCCCAAACGTGAAATTCCAAGAACCAACGAGAAACAAGGGCCTGATTCGTATGTTGAAGAAAAATGGGCTTCCTGTTTATCTCATAGACGAGTTCAAAACCTCATCTTTCTGCCCTGAGTGCGAACATGCACTAGAAAAGTTCAAGACTGTTCCTAATCCTAGACCACTTAAAAGAACAGTCGCTCCAATGGTTGCCTGTCATGGATTATTGAAGTATGTAATACGTGTTGGTTTGAAGACGTAAAATGCCTTGATAATGACATTTCTATTTCGACGTAGATGCATGAACGTAAATTGTTCAAAATTATGGAACAGAGACATGGCCGCCGTCTTGAATTTTAAAAAAATATTAGAAGGTCTCAGGGAAATTAGGAAACGCTGTGCTTTGTTTTCACGCAAAATAACAACTACAACACAATGAAAAAAATCTCCACCTTACTTATCGCTGAGGCTATTTAATGCAGGTGAGTATTTACCCCAGGCATACTTTTGAGATATTGATGAACCATTTAAATTTTTGGTTCTCTATCAATGTCTTTAAAATCGACCAATATTTCCAAGCTTGGCCGTAAATCTTTTTATTCGTATCAAAGCCTACATCAGTCTTTTTTGTTGTCTCCTTTCCCTCCCCCCCCCCCACATATCTATATATGTCTCATAAAGGTTGACTAAATAAAATGAAATATTAGAAGCTGCATTGTCGTCTTGCCGGTTTTTCATCTGTGTAGATTCCAGCATCTAAATAGGTAGTCATATCGAATTTTACTATTAATTAAATTGTTCTAAAAACTAACAATAGTCAAATAATTCATTAACGTCTCTTTAAACATACTTCTCATACATTTTCCCTTTGATTTCTATAGTGTTTTTTCCTTTTCCCCTTTCAAAAAATTTGACCAGGGCAATGCAGTGCGGAAAGCTCTTTGCTCATTGGCTGTTATCACCAGACCAATTTAGCTTCCAAATAAAAAATGCTCATGTTCAAATTATTCATAGTTGAAATTTTCCTCTTTAGCAGAGCATCTATTTTAGACTTCCGGAGTGACTTTACCAATAGTTCCACGCCTAAAGAAGCACTCAAAACATCTAAAATTTATGATAGAAGTTTCTGAAGAGTTATGGAAATGGTCCAGATTTGAAACTTGAGATGGTCCTGTAACAAAATGGAATTTGTCCAATCAAAGTTTGAGCAAGTCCGAAGATTTTTCGTCAAGGCTGAGTTAATATACAGTATTTTACAAAATAAAGGATTTTCTCTCTCTAAAAACTTTTATTCTCTTATGACTGGATAGAAGAATTAGTTTGTGATTAGTTCCGTCTAGAGTTGAACTTTTCGGGAGCTCCGTCCAGAGTTGGGAGATTAAAGGTTATGCTCGCAGATGTGGTGCTTTGTTGTCTTGTGACTGATTGCAGTGGCGTTCTTTACTGGAATGTACGGGTCAGAGTCAGGACAATGTTGGGTTGATGCTTTGGGATCTGGGGTGCATTTCTCACTTGATGACTGGATCGCGGACGCTCTTAGAAGGTCGGGCCAGAGTTCTTGTTGGCGATGTAGTAGTGTCAAAACTTCTAGTGCTCAAGTCAACTGATGACTGGATCGCGGACGCTCTTAGAAGGTCGGGCCAGAGTTCTTTTGATGACAGATGCGTGCATATTGGGATCTGGGGTTTGGGAATATACAGTCTTCACCTTCTCGTGGTTATTCCTGATAGTAGGGGTTCAATGCCTTGAAGCTAAGAAAGACATTTTTGCTAGTTTATACTTGATAATTTATAAACAAATGACAAAAAAAAAACTTTTAGCATTTTATTGTGTCTAACGTCAAAGCTGTGTTGACGCTAAGAAATATATTTGTGAGTAGAATATCAGTGTTTGATCATGCCACATAATACTGTATGAGAATATTCTGGTTTTTTTTTCCTTACGCTAAAAAAATGTTTTAGTATCAATGCGGTAACGTACATAAAATGGGATCAGTATTGCAGCAAAAGAAGTAAAAGCATACATTATAAAATCGCAAAGCTCTTTTACACTTCCGATGCTTTCTTTTTCGTCATTCATGGCATCCCGTAAGAGACGCGTTTCTTTATTGACAAAGTAAATAATAAAAGTCAAAATACGTACCACAGACTGAAAAATATAGGTGGGTACGTAGAAAGTGCATCATTGTTGAAACAAGTTGTCACTGCTGAAGCAGTAAAGATACTACTCACAAAGTAAGTATCTAGGCTACGTAAGAAAAAGGCTTTTAAATATTCTTCCTTTACATACAACCGAGTGCTTTTATGTATCTATCCCCTTCTCGATAAGTATCCTCTTCTCATACCCATCTCTAATCGCCCAATGTACGTAAATAAAATAAATACACATAACATCGTATCATTTTATTTAACTGCTGATGCATCTTTCCAGATAGAAAAAGTTTTTTAGAGCTGTGAATTTAACATGTGAAGAGCGTAGACTGTTGAGCTACTATAAAATGATATGTTGTGAATATATTGACGTGCAAAGTTCTCAGAGGGTAACCTTAATAATTAATTGTCAATACGGGCTGCCGTCCAAATTGGTTCATTCGGATGTTCTGCCCTAAAATAACTTTCATAAGATATTGCAAGACATTCGATAAATACGCGCAGAGATACTTAGCTGGTTGAATTTGAGTGAGGATTGAGAGCATCTCAATACAAATCGTATATCAGTAAACAATCAATCGTCCGCCAGTGATCTTCCTTTCCTGTCCTAAAAGGATTTCAAGTTGGCGCAAATGATACAGGATGAGTCAAGTTTGAACATAATTCAATTTCAACTGTATCAGAGGCTGTCCCTCAAGACAGATATATAACAGCCCTCGACCTGTTATAGACCCTCAAGCCAAGATCAAGGGTCAATCCACTACAAGCTTTTCCCTCTGGTGTTATACATTGTATATACCAAGGACGTCTTTTATAACAACAGTGGGCAGATATGCTATTCTACACTGTTGCAAGCTGCCCCTCAAGACAGATCTATGACATGCCTCGACACAACCAAAGGTCCCTGTAAGCACAAACTTTGTAGTTTCACGACACTGCGTCATCAATTCACTGTGATTGGAGTATACGACAAGTATAGCGATGAGCCAATCCAACACTCTTCTGATGGATAGAGCCACTTTTGATTGCAAGTCTATTAAAAATGGATAAGCATACTAATAACAGAGATCAATTTCTCTGAAATATTATTGGGAAGAAAATTGATACATTTTATTGTTAATCATACAAGATATATATATTTCTAATACATGCAATAATTTGAAAATAAATACTTATATAACACCACAATAATTAATGGATAAACGGCAGGTATCTGAACCTTTTCTTCACATATATCTAATTGTTGTTGATAATATGTTGTAAAGGATCTTTGATTAAAACGGGCATTTGATAGGAAGGGCGAGTCCAAGGAAGCAGAGGAGATGCACCTTTTTTTTTGTTTTGAATTGTTTTAACAATTCGGTCAAGTTCATTTTGCAAAGAGATAAAAAAAGTTGTAACTTTAGGCACGATCATAATATCAGATACGTCTCTTGGCAAGTGGAAAAAGTGTATAACAGGAGCAAAGTAAAAGCCATCACCATCCAGAGTCATTTTCAGTACTTGACATTCAAATCCTGTACCAGATAAAAAAAAAAGCTGTTAATATTCAGCTTTCCTACAACGCACATGTTATACATACCTTGTATTAATAATCCATAAACTACCGGGTCATCCACATTCATTTTTATAAGTCTATTGAGCATTGCTTTCATTATGAGATGGATTTTAATAAAGTCAGAGTTATTGGGCGTATAGGTTGTGTTTGATTTCTTTTTCACTTCGATAATACATAAATCCAAATTTTGACCTCCTTTATACTCGTAAGATATCTTTACATCCGGTTTGAAACATGATTCGGCTGATATACGTTTTAAAGTTTTGTGTACATTCAGCATAGAGTTTCTGGTAATTGCGAATATTTCGTCGATAAAAAAGTAGAGATAAATCATAAAGTCATCTTCGGTATCTTTATGGTTCCAACGTTTGATTTCTTTGATAATTCTTTGTATAATTGATAAGTGAATGTCCTCCACTTTTGAAAGCTCATTTCCCATTTCTTTTTTCATTCCATTTGCTACTTTTTGGAACTGTTCATCGTCGTTGAGGTTGTGAGAGTCATCAAGAAGAATAGTCCATTTATGTGCAATTTCTGGTGTTTTTTCTATTCGTAATGGTTTGACATAATTTCTAAAAAGTGGATGATATTGTTTGCAACTTTGAGTGAATGAATTCTGGATGTTTTGGTACGAAAATGGAAAGATAAATGAAAGTGATAGTATTCTGCAGTCGGAAATGTTGATGAGATGTTTTCCTGCCACTAAAGATTCCTTTCTATAGTCCTGAACCACATGGAGTAAATCTGTTTCTTGGAATGTGAGAGGAGTATGATCATTATCTTGAACAGTCCATGTTTCCTGGCCCCCTCCAACGAAGTAGTTGTAGTAATTTAGTGATTTTGGATGATTGTCTACACTGTCGAATGAATCTTCCATTTTATCACTTTCTTCGCGATTCAAATCATCAATATGGTCACTTTCTTCATAGTTAAAATCCTCGTTATCATCGCTTTCTTCATCTGTTGCGTTTTGGCTTTCATCTTTTTCACATAAATCGCTGTTGTCAACACTTTTCCTCACCTCTGGTAAGAGCTTTCTTCTTTTCACGATATTGATATTATTGTTTATTTGCTCTTTGAGGTTGTTTATATTATTGTTGTTTATACTATTGATGTTATTGGCAATATAACTACTGCTCGGAACCGGCTTAGTCACGTTGAGCTTGCGTTTGCTTTTCATGTATTTTTTGTCCTAAGAAAAAGAGAAGTTAAAGAAGATACGCGCTACGCATAAACAAAAAAAAGTACCTTTAGTTGCTTAACATAATTCTTGAGAGTATTTGGAACCATACTTTTTTCTATAATCTGGTTGAGGTATCCCTTATATTCATTGTTCAGCGTGAAGAGATTTTTAGGTGTTTTACTCAGGGCATTCTGGTGAATCGTAAAAGAATCAAAGTCCCATTGTTTTGCAGGGAGTTTGAAGAAGAAATCCCAACCGGAATCTCGACTACTAATAGAAGATAAAGGTAGCTTATATAAGGCGTGTTCTTTTGGACAAACTGTTGTATCTGTCATGAGAAGGTAAACGGAAAAGTGAATGGTTAATCACAATACTATGAACTCCGACACTTAAATACAAGAAACGTGACTGCTTTTATGCATGCATACGTCATCACGAGTTTCTCGCATATACTACTCCCCATTACGACAATCAGTTTTTTTAACAAATCTCCTTTTACTTGTACAAATTGCCTTCTTTGAAGAGCATCAAAGTTTATTTCTGTAATGAATATCACTGATTATTACAAGGTTTGTATCATTTCACATTTAAGACACCATTAGTAACAATTACCTAGGTATCTGGACTGTATTGCGTTACAGTGCTTCTATTCGGAAATTAAGTTCAAATAGGCTCAGCTTGAAGGGAAGGGTGACGGTATCAATTTCATTTGATAGCTGGAGAAGTATAACTTAAGCTTGGCCTGTAATCACAACTTGCTGTGGTTAGGGGTGACAAAAGGGTATTAATTACGCCTGCACATTCAGCATAGAGTTTCTGGTAATTGCGAATATTTCGTCGATAAAAAAGTAGAGATAAATCATAAAGTCATCTTCGGTATCTTTATGGTTCCAACGTTTGATTTCTTTGATAATTCTTTGTATAATTGATAAGTGAATGTCCTCCACTTTTGAAAGCTCATTTCCCATTTCTTTTTTCATTCCATTTGCTACTTTTTGGAACTGTTCATCGTCGTTGAGGTTGTGAGAGTCATCAAGAAGAATAGTCCATTTATGTGCAATTTCTGGTGTTTTTTCTATTCGTAATGGTTTGACATAATTTCTAAAAAGTGGATGATATTGTTTGCAACTTTGAGTGAATGAATTCTGGATGTTTTGGTACGAAAATGGAAAGATAAATGAAAGTGATAGTATTCTGCAGTCGGAAATGTTGATGAGATGTTTTCCTGCCACTAAAGATTCCTTTCTATAGTCCTGAACCACATGGAGTAAATCTGTTTCTTGGAATGTGAGAGGAGTATGAATCCCCTTCTCGATAAGTATCCTCTTCTCATACCCATCTCTAATCGCCCAATGTACGTAAATAAAATAAATACACATAACATCGTATCATTTTATTTAACTGCTGATGCATCTTTCCAGATAGAAAAAGTTTTTTAGAGCTGTGAATTTAACATTCATCTGTGTAGATTCCAGCATCTAAATAGGTAGTCATATCGAATTTTACTATTAATTAAATTGTTCTAAAAACTAACAATAGTCAAATAATTCATTAACGTCTCTTTAAACATACTTCTCATACATTTTCCCTTTGATTTCTATAGTGTTTTTTCCTTTTCCCCTTTCAAAAAATTTGACCAGGGCAACGTACACACTATGAATGATGGTTTCTAGTACAAGCTCTGTGATGCATTATGTAGTCCACTCAATGTTTGCAAGACCCACTTTGGCTTCGTAATCAACTTGGTTCAAGTTTACGATAGAACATTCTTGAATATTTATAGATGTATCCGGGCTTAGCTTGAAGGGAAGGGTGACAGTATCAATTTCATTTGATAGCTGGAGAAGTATAACTTAAGCTTGGCCTGTAATCACAACTTGCTGTGGTTAGGGGTGACAAAAGGGTTTTAATTACGCCTGCACTAGGTACTTCTTTCCTAAACAAAGCACTATGTAATGTTTAAGAGTTTCTGGTAATTGCGAATATTTCGTCGATAAAAAAGTAGAGATAAATCATAAAGTCATCTTCGGTATCTTTATGGTTCCAACGTTTGATTTCTTTGATAATTCTTTGTATAATTGATAAGTGAATGTCCTCCACTTTTGAAAGCTCATTTCCCATTTCTTTTTTCATTCCATTTGCTACTTTTTGGAACTGTTCATCGTCGTTGAGGTTGTGAGAGTCATCAAGAAGAATGGCTCAGCTTGAAGGGAAGGGTGACGGTATCAATTTCATTTGATAGCTGGAGAAGTATAACTTAAGCTTGGCCTGTAATCACAACTTGCTGTGGTTAGGGGTGACAAAAGGGTATTAATTACGCCTGCACTAGGTACTTCTTTCCTAAACAAAGCACTATGTAATGTTTAGGCTAGCTTGGCCTGACTTGGATAACGACAGCACAATGAACCGTTGCGAATATACTTTTTGTTCCGAATGGTTAGGCTTGAAAGAAAGGGTGACGGTATCAATTTTATTTGATAGCTGGAAAAGTATAACTTAAGCTTGGCCTGTAATCACAACTTGCTGTGGTTAGGGGTGACAAAAGGGTATTAATTACGCCTGCATTAGGTACTTCTTTCCTAAACAAAGCACTATGTGTAATTTAGGCTAGCTTAGCCCAATTTGGATAGCGACAAGTTGTGTGCCTATACATGAATGATGGTTTCTATTACAATGATTACGTGCCTCTTCTCGCTTTTACCATGGTTGCTGAAATCGGCCATCGTTTGATTTTGGAAGACCTCATGTCAATTGATGAAGATTTTTCTGCTAATATAGCGGCAAATATAATGATGATATCTTCCAAAGGAAGATACAAAAAGCTCTTTGTTGAAATAGACGAAGATAATTAATTAATAAAGCCTTTTTTGCATTTTCATCTCTTTCATTAAAATTTCTGTGTGGATAACTTTTATTCACTCTCCGATTTTTTTTCTGTGTGGATAGTGGTAGTATGTTGAACAATACTTTCAGTGGAGACATCATTGCTTCGTCACAGGTATGCTTATAGTCGTGTTGAAAGTGAAGAACCAAACGACCTGATACATAGTAGCCAACATCTTACACCGGGCGGAAGTTTTATTTGTATAGCTTTATAAGTAAGACTTTTTCATTGACTTCAAGTACTTAGAGCACTGTAAGCAAGATAAAAGAGCGATTAATTAAAAAAACATAGGGGAGTTCCCCCTAATCATAACCCTTCACTCTCATGGATACGCGATAACGAAATTAGTCTTACAAAACGAATCAAAACTTAAAAGATGTACAAAACAAATTAACATATAACTACTACGATATCATTACTTCACCATATTAAAACGGCATGTGGAAAACAGATAATCCTCCGTCGAAAATCCTCATATGTATATAACTTACAAAATAACTTACTTCGTATAGCCGATTGAGAATTGTTCGGGTCTACATATTGCTCGCATTCTTGTGGTAATAACAATATGTATGTTTTTCCTAGCAGAGAATATATTTAGTGGAAAATGTATACATATGCACCTCCTCTCTTAATAAACTGCCTCTTTTCATATCCCTATGTAGTTTATGTATACGTACCCAATGCGAAGTCAATGCGCACACGTAATATCATAATCATTCTATGTATATTCTTTATCTGGCTCTATGTAGCTGTTGCAGTTTGTTTTTTAGTACACACGCAGTATCAAGTATGTATTGCATTTCGATTGGAGAACATTTTGCACAAATTGCTTATATAAATGATGGACAAGAGAGTCTAATTTATAAGACTATTAACTATCACTAATATAATACATAGCTAATTCAACCAGGACCAAATTAAAGGGGAGTAAAAGGTCTCGATTTATTATGAAATGAACAAGATGACAATATTTAAAGCAAAATATGGTATTACAAGCATAGCACAACCATATACTAAAATGTAATACCCATTCTGTACTGGTCTAGAGTAGTCCAAACATGCGCTTTACTATTCAAAAAATTTTACGAACGCATAGACATCAATGCCGACGCAATGATAGGCATTAACATTTTTTAATAAATATACTCTTTTCTCTGCTAAATCTAATTGTGTAATAACTCTACAAACATGTAAATTGAACGAAGTAATAGCTGACTTGGGAGAACAATCATTACTTTACGAGTAATAAACCATCGACCTGCAGAGATCCATCCAAAATGAGTAATACATAAGCCCACGGGGATCCACCCACACAAACTCAGGGATCCATCCTACACGTCATACGTATCATTACAAAAGTTTAGAATAATATGATGCCACAACAACTATCCAACACTCTATGGTACCCAATTAGTCAATCATAGTTCAGTAAGTTCTAGATGAAAGTGCGAAGAAGATAATCCTTCGTAACCGCGATAAAGAAAATCTAACCTATCATACATGTTTGTATACGCAGCAGAGATCCAAAAAGCTTCAATTAATCAAGAGGTCAACCAAAGGTAGAAAGCGATCAGCAGCAACGCCAAAATGAATGGGAGCAACTTGACTCGGTGCGATATAAGTACGAGAATTATAACGGGAGGATGTCATCTTCTATAAAAGAAAGCCTACTTCACAACGACGCTACTAACAAAGGTCCAATGATGGCGTCAATGACCCAACCTGCAACCAGTGTATTCACTTAGGACGTAACCCATGTTCACTCTTTCAAGGTCATGGTAAAACTACTATGGCGTGCTCGATGAGACCCCATAGATTCCTTGGTGAAGTAGGCACTTTAATAAATCCGAACATTCAGGCACCGGTAACAACCATAAATAATAAAAACAGTAAATACAAGAAGCATGCTTGTGAAATGTGGATAAAAGCTCACTTACCTTGTCAGTTGTTGGCCCATACATAAATTGGCAGGGACGCTACTAACAAAGGTCCAGTGATGGCGTCAATGACCCAACCTGCAACCAGAGTATTCACCTAGGACGTAACCCATGTTCACTCTTTCAAGGTCATGGTAAAACTACTATGGCGTGCTCGATGAGACCCCATAGATTCCTTGGCCAAATTAGTGTATATTTATCTGAAAAAGAAAAAAAAAAATCAGCAAATGGAAAGTATTTTGTGATAATTCTAGTGTATGATCCTGCTGTGCAGCCAGCCTGGTTGCTGGCACTCTTTCTTTCGCTCTTGCAAATTGTTCCAGGATTAGTGATTAAAAGAAAATGAACCACTGCGGGAGGGTCTTAAATCTTGCTTTACCAAATGTAAAGTTTATCGCCACAGGCATCTCAAATAATTCCCTTTACTTCTTTCTCGACAGGGACAGAGATCATGATAAAAAAAAGTAAACGCTACTCATGATAGTCTGCATATATGCATAAACGCTGGATATGCTTCGCTACCATTTTCACTCGGGGCGGCTAATAAAGCCTACCAACAAGATGCTAATGCTGGCTTGTTGGATTCCCTTTACTTCTTTCTTGACAGGGACAGGGATCATGATAAAAAAAAAGTAAACGCTACTCATGATAGTCTGCATATATGCATAAACGCTGGATATGCTTCGCTACCATTTTCACTTGGGGCAGCTAATAAAGCCTACCAACAAGATGCTGATGCTGGCTTGTTGGATTCCCTCGGGGCGGCTAATAAAGCCTACCAACAAGATGCTGAAGCTGGCTTGTTGGATTCCCTTACCTCTTCCCTGACAGGACCGGACGTACAGAGATGCTTGAGAGCATGTGGAATTTTGTAGAATTATGTAAAGGTAAATGATTAGCTTCATATTGGTATTTGTTCAATATTATAATCACTTTACCTTTAAAAATCTTGTTATTGTAACGCCTGCTTTTAGCCCAGAATGCTGTTAATACTTTTAAAATAAATATCTACAAGCAAATTGCTTTCTCATTTTTCCATTTACCTAAATTAAAACCTTCATTTCAGCTGCTCTTTTACCGTTGCATTCTTCTGCTACAAGAAGCAATAGGTCGTATTTTTTTAAAAAAAAATCTTTCTTGAAATAAGATGATTGGTTAACATAATGATGACGTTAGCTTTGAATAAGGATTACTTCCCTATTTAAGAAACATGCGCAGTATGAGTTTCTTCCCCATTCTGTTGAACCAGTTGAGATACAAGTTCAGAGAATGCTATGTTACTATTGTTAGTATGCTGCACGCGTTGAACTTCAAAGTTGCATGAACTAACCTTCATAAACAGAAATAGTTGTTTCTACGCGATGTAAAAGAAGCATATGCTTACAAGCAGTTTGATTCCACGCAAAGACAGGGCAAGAGCAACTCTCCACCGTTCCATTCTCAACTCTGGTATCATATTTGATTTCACTGGTGGTGGAAGAGAAAACGTGATAATGGTCAGTTTGAATTTCTGCCATCAGTGTCATAATACACTCGTTGATAGCTTCTGCCTCTATTTCTCTTTTTCTTCTTCTTCTGGTCCCTTTCTACCAACGTTCAATAACATTCTAGAAATATTCTGCTGGTAGTCTGCTTCCACATCATGTACTAGGATCCAGATCAATCGATCAACTCGCCTATTAGGTTTTCTACCTAGATAGGTGGTTTTCAATTGATTGTGCCAGCTTTCGACGTAATTGTTGGTCTCCATATAGGTGAAGATTGCTGGCTGATAGGCTGCTGTCCAGTGCTTGAAGTGGTCATCCAAGAGGTAATGCTTCTGAAAATAGGTCAGAAATGCACCATGTTCAGCAAATTCAATCATGAACTCCCTCAATCTTCTTGAAAAGTTGGGCTTGCTTCTTTCCCACATCATTTCTTTCAAACTTGCCATCATTTTTTTGTGAACGATGTTGTTCAAAGCAAAACTTCCAAGCTTCACGTACTCTCTGATCTTTCCTGCCCAAGTACGTGCAACATGGAACAAACACCATTGTACTTCAGTGTAAGGATAGACAGCACGAATTGCATACAATTCAGCATTGCTAACATCGATGGTGATTTTACTAGGCTACTGGAGACCTACGGTGTTCTTGATGAAGGAGAGGAAGTGTTTTAAAAGAAGCATTGAATGATCCGTGGTGAAGAAGTAAGCAACAGGACATCCAGTACCAGTTACTTTATTGCGCACGACGATGGCGTATAAGATGCCCTTCTTCATATTGGTGGCGTTGTGGGTGGCATCAAGACAAAAACTAGTAGCTACAAGGAGATTACTTTTGTTCCAAGGAGACACACATCCAAAAGAGAAGTTTTCTTTATAGTCAGTTCTAACGTGAGTGTCATATCCCTTGTTTTTCAACTTGTTTAATCAAACAATTAATGAATCCTTTCGAAGCTCTGAGCGTTTCTAGGCTACTTTTTGGATTTTTTTGTACATGTTATACATATCTCATCGTCATGAATGGTTTGATTTCTACGGATGGTATGATGAGGTACGTTAGATCCCTCTCCTTCTACCTCGAACTGGAAGTTGCTTTGAATGTATTTTCTAAAGCTTCTTTGAATGGACACTCTTGCAACCCTCTTTCTGTATCCGTCACGCAGTCTGTTCTCAATGATGAGCTTGGTACTTTTTGAAAAGGAGAGGTGTTGAAAGTCTTCAAACTGACCAACTGGGTGACTGTGCTCATGGTGATCTTGAAACTCTACGACATCAGGACTTGCGGTGTAATAGAAGAGCTTCAATACACCAGGGCAACTGATTTTCTTGCTTCTCTTCTGTAGGTCTCTGGTCTGACCACTGACACCACCTTTCGCAACGTTGCTTCTGATTTGCTTTTCTCCAGCCCTGTGGCATTTGTATTCTTCATACTACAAATGATCATATCCCTAACTCTTCTTTTCTTTTCGCTAGGGCCAGCTTATTGTATCTCACGGCGAACTTTCTCGGGGTCTTTTCTCTCAAGTCTTCTCTTATAAACTCATTTCACTGCATAGATGCTTTCATCCTCTCCAATTCTTCCTTTGTAATTCTCAACAGAATGAGCCATTAAATCGATTGGTAAAGGTAAGTATTTCTTTATAGCGATGCTATTGGGATTCATTTTCACATAGTAAATTGATGAGTTTTTAAATGAAATAAAAAGAAAGAATTAAAATAATAATTGATTTGATAAATTTATTACGTATTCTTAATCATATTCTGTTTTAAGTGCTTTACATGAGAATAAATAGCATTTTATCTCTGCACTACCTTGCATTGGCTATAATCTTGTCGCAAAAGCGGACCAAGTTTAAGCTTTCTGTTGACAAATTGAGTTTTCAATGTTACATCGGGAGGAGGTGGTGGCGAAGGTGATGCTGAGTCTGGTGGTGAAAACGAAGGTGATGCTGAATCTGGGGGTGAAGGCGAAGGTGATTGTTCCGGATTTGTGCATTTGGAACGAGTTCTTTCACTAGTCGAGGGATGTGCTTGAGCTTGAGGCTTTCTTTTTGTTTTTCTTTTACTATACACCTATATCCAATAAGTTTAGTCGTCGTCAATAAGACTTACAAAGTCTCTTAGCTATCACTCACCTGTCATTTTTAATGTTCGCTTCTTATGTATTTAGAAAAGAGAGGAGTAAAACGTCTCTTTAAATATTTTTTTTACAAAATTTGATATATGTAATGAACCTACTCCTTTTAAATCGCTGTTGGATCAGTTACTGGGTCCAGGCATCTATTGATGTACACGAGCTAATCGCGCAATTGGCACAAGGAACACTTGGAAAAATTAAATTAATACATATATAAAAGGTGCTTTTACCATACATAGCTACAATCTGCTGCCATATCATAGCACCTTGAAATAAATATTTACCACTTGCCACAAACTTCTAAAATCTCAATTGAGCGTGATGTTATAAAGCTTTTTGAAGAGGTAACAATATAAATGATAACGATGAAACCAGTACGTACAGGCCATCAAGTTGCTTTAACTACAGAGGTGGGGATCGTTGAATAATTGGCGGCCGCCAAAATAAAGTTTATTAAAAGCACTATCAACAAAACAGTTATGAAACATACGTACGCTGAAAGAAAATAATTAAAGGAGTGCTGATGATACGCGCTCGAAGCATAGAATTATCTATGAAATGATGGGGCTCATTGTTGCGAATTATGTGGTCAATGAATCTTGAATTGAACAAGAATAAAAGCTTTATCTTGGCAACTCCTTTTTTTCTCACTTCTCACTTTTTAATCTGTCAATTATGACGGTATTTCTGGTAATCCTTACGTGGGTGTATATATTTTAAAACCAATGATAATAGTAAGACAACATTCTTTTCCCTTGTATTTCTCGATTATCAGGATTAAATGCTGACAGTTTATGCATGAACAATGGACAACATTTTATCTTCTGAAATATCCAAGAGTAAAAAGAAGCCTCATGACGACCCTCTTTTTCTTCTTTTCTTTCACTCATCATTTCGAAAAATTCAATATATAACGATCCACATATCATTCTCCCTGGATAAAAATATGTCACATAGTGTTCGTCTACTCCGTACGTATATCATGATGTGCAAAAACCAAACCGTTGGTGCTAACACTTTTCAGTTCTCTGCAGGACTTACAAAAGATAAGTAGCACATAAAGAAATCTTGCTAAAGGATATGATGTATTAACTGATTTAATATAGCTTGCTCTCTATATCTCAGCAGAATTGAATATGCTCGGTTGCTATGTTGAAAATTGACTTGGTAAGTGTTTGAAAAAGTTGCTGACAGTTCTCAAATACAGGTTCCAAACTTTGTACCCTTACTGAAATTGTTTCCCTAATGTTCAGTAATAGTCAACGCCTTGTGACTGAAACAACGACAGCCATTTCACTTGCGGTGTTCAATCTGCTTTGCAGAATGAATCTCATGATGTTTAGAAAGTTAGAACGCTTTCCATAGTGTTGAAAAAAGGTAAGCACTATTTATTGATTCGTGACTTTTAAATCGTGGCGTTATTTTAACCAATCAACTTATTTCGGGATGAAATAAGGAGGTGGATTATGATATTTTAGTGAACACATGAACTTGTCTCTTAGTAACAATATCTAATTTTCGAGCTTTAAACAAATCCTATTATGGTTGCAACACCTGGAAAAGAAGGTAAGTGAAACAGCAAATAATGCTAGCTAGTATACTAATGTTTTTCATGTAGAATTACAGCAGTTCATCAGAAACAAAGTAAAACCAACGTTTTGTGGATTCGTCGCGAAATTTCAAACCAAAATTGCTGAATGGTCTCTGAAAATCGATGCTTCAACTGCCCAAGATCTGCAAAAAACCTGGGTCACTCGTTTTAATAGCACTGTCAGAGAGACCAGAAAAGATGTTGCCTTAAAAACCGTGAAATATAACGCGGATACGTGGAATAAACTATTTGAAGAGATTTCAGTCTTGGTGAGGTCTAAGTATAAGCTGGTTTATCCATTAGATATATATCTAACATAGAATTTAATGTAACATAGAGAGAATTTGAAACAGACAGCAGAATAGAAGGCCAAAAGCTTGCAAATAAGAGTATGAAGAACGCGTCGGAGAGCTCTTTAAGGAGACTGGAGCAGAGGGGCTTAGAAGGCAGAAACAACAATAAAGAAGTAGATGGCGTTTCTGATACAACAGAAGTGGAATATGATGATATTAGTAGTAGTGAGGAAGGATCAGACAGAGAAGAAGAAATTGATGATGATGAAGAAGGAAGCGAACCAGTCGATCAACTATATAATTTATATTATAAAAAAGTAATATTTGCATTTATACTCCTTAATTATTCTACCTCGCTAATTGATATTTCTGTATGAATTTTAGTTCAAGAAGCAAGAATTTGATCATGAAGATGAAGCATTTTTACAGCAGATGGCGAAGAAAAAAAACTGTGCAAAAGATAAAGTGTATGGACTGGCATCACGGTTGTTGCTGAAGAAAACCACAGATGTTGATGATGACATGATGCTAAAGTAAATATAATTTTTCAAAAACGTTGAGACATCGATCTAACAGGATTGTATTCTGTTACTCTTTAGATTGTCTCTATCAAATATCGTCAACTGTATCCATCCCGAATCTTATGAAATTTTAAAAAAAACATTGACGAAGAAACAAATGGCGGCTATCGACAACGTGAATATGGGATTATACGTGGGATTGTCAAAGGAAGATTAGAAGCTCTTGGAGAAAATATTGAATAGGTACACCCCAAGAGAACAAGTGTTTCTTGAAAATATTATTACTTACAACAGCTTCTGTGTTATAGTGGAGGTGATGAAGACGATACCGACAGTATGATTGTTGAGATTTTGAAGGAGCAAATCAAACTTAGGGAAGCAGGCTCAAAGGACAGTGACGCGTACAAGTTGCTGAACATCTTTAAATGCATGTAAGTAACAGAATGTTAAAATTTGAAAATTAATGTATTAACGCGTTCGTTACATAATAGTATTGAAAATCTTGAAGACTACTCAGAAGCTGTAAGTGAGTTGACAGCATACCGACACTGGGCAAAGCTCTTGGATTGTCTTTTTCGTGGAACAAAATTGAAAATACTAGAGTATGTTGAATTTTTGAACATATGGTAAATATAATGCTAATTGATTATAAATCTGTTAAAATTCTAGTGGTGAGCCTGGTTGTTTGGCCGCAAAAGAGCAGATGATCGTAAACCACTCTTTGTTTTCTTCATCAGAAGAAAATGTCTTCTCAACTTGCGCCATAAGAAAAATCGATGCGATCGTTGTGACGGATTTGAATACGGAAAGAGTTGAATTATCAACGAATGAGTGGAAGAAAAGCAATGTAAGCTCTGCCACGGCCACAAAGCAGCAATCTAAAAATTTGCGAACAAATTTGTCGATATTGAATCAATTAAATCGAAAATACAACATAAAAACAAAGATTGTACTTGCTATGGATTTCATTGGTAAGTATTTACTAAAACGTTCAAGTATATTTTAGGCTTCAACAATAACGACAATTTTCACAAATAGGAAACGCTGGATATATGTATAGCTTAGAAGAAAAAGAAGGGCTATATTGTGCAAATTTGATCGAAGAACTTTCCCTCCCCACAACCAAGGAAGCTCTTAAACATGTGTCAGATACCATCAACACACTTTTTAAGTTCAAGGTAAGGTAATTTCAATAATTCTTTAGCTCGTAAAATTCATTAATTCCCAAATTCAAGAATCATTTGGAAAAACTGGTCACCGAAGTTGCAGATAGTTCTTTGGTGAGATTACCAGCGTCAAGATTAAAAGGTGTAACTAGGTTGAGAGCACAACAAGAGGAGGCTTCCTTTACAGTCCCTCGTGTCATGTTTTCGCCCAAGGCAAAAAAAAGAAGATTGAATGAACCTTATTAAAGATACAACTTTTCCAAGAGTGCAAAATGAAATTTATTAAAGTGTTCACGTTTTTTTTTAATATTGTTGAGACTTTTGAGAATTATAGAAGCTTTTTGTTAGTATTTTCCCCTTGCACCTCAGACTACTTGATGTCTGTTTCTCTCTCCTTATTTCATGCTTGTGGCCCTTTAGAAAAGACGGTGGTAATATTGGGCATCAATAACTGAATTTGAGACTCTACTGAAGAATCTCCGAAATTCAAAATCGAGGTTTCTGTATTCGATGCATGAGATAGAGAGAAGTTTTGAAGGTTAATCTTCGAAGAAGAATATTTTTTATTATGAAAAACGAGCCAATTCAATGGAACATTATTTTACGTGAATTCTTTTTTGCTCTCATAGCTTAGTTGAATATAGTGGCAGCTGTTGGCCAATTGTTGTTCCATTATACATGGCTTAAGACATGATCAAAGAGCTGTATTATTGATAATATCAAATTAGTCTTTCTCTGCAACTGCAAATATCCTGTCTCTTCTTGAGAATTTTTAAGTACATAGCAATGAGACAGTGTCTATTTTTAATAGGCTCTAATTATTTCCCTCTATGTACTTATAAAATGATTCAGTAAAGAGAAGAAGGACAACAAGGTAAGTTAACTGCCAAATTTAATTGCTTGGCATAGACAAATAATCCTTGGCCAAAATGACAAAAAGAATTGAGCTTGTGATATCTCTTTTTTGAAAACGTCAATTTTCATAGGTTTGACTGTATGTCGCTCATTTGATGAAAGTCAGGTGAAGTAAAAAATAGTGAAATAATAAACTATGCGTTATATACTTATACACCTTTCTCAATACATATTGCAGTTTTCAGATCTCGATTTGAAACAATTACGCGAGGAGCTCAACAACCCCCAGGGTAAAGCGGGAGGCACCAATATTATCAATTCAGTGGTAACCGATTCAAATATAGTTCTTGCACAAAGGAACTTAGCTCTATCGATTAAGCAACAAAAAGTATACGCGTTTTTACATTATCTGCATGAATAATTTTAATTCCGGCTTTATAATTTTTTAGCGACGAAGAGAGTCTTTGCCACCGACAGAAGGTAAACTCTTATACATCCCGCAAAACGAGATAATAATTCTTACTAACCTTATACTTTATAATTCAAATGATAGGCAACGTTTCTTTGTTAAAAAGAACAAAGAATCATACTCCTTGATCGGGCCAATTACACCCAACGCTACTTTTTTTCTAAACACCCCTTGTTTCGACAAAGATACCCGAGATCAAATTGTTGAAACCGCATACAGTACATCAAAATAGGAAATGATTGCATTTGCGAAAATCAGTTGTTATGTAGTTAATGAATAACAAAAAAATGTTGAAGAATCGAAAGCAAAGTCGTGTATTGAACGTGTGCCAAACGTTCTATCTTTTCCCAGTGGCGCGCTTGATCAAGACCTCGCAACACTTTTAGCTTGGCTAGGTATGTTGGATTTGACAATTGTCATTCAGATGAAGAAAGGAAAGCAATGCTTTAATAATTCTTACTAACCTTATACTTTATAATTCAAATGATAGGCAACGTTTCTTTGTTAAAAAGACAAAGAATCATACTCCTTGATCGGGCCAATTACACCCAACGCTACTTTTTTTCTAAACACCCCTTGTTTCGACAAAGATACCCGAGATCAAATTGTTGAAACCGCATACAGTACATCAAAATAGGAAATGATTGCATTTGCGAAAATCAGTTGTTATGTAGTTAATGAATAACAAAAAAATGTTGAAGAATCGAAAGCAAAGTCGTGTATTGAACGTGTGCCAAACGTTCTATCTTTTCCCAGTGGCGCGCTTGATCAAGACCTCGCAACACTTTTAGCTTGGCTAGGTATGTTGGATTTGACAATTGTCATTCAGATGAAGAAAGGAAAGCAATGCTTTTTATTCGCTTGGTATTGACTGATTTTAAAGCAAATTGCATGAAACTACCCTTAATAAATTCTGCAAATGAAAGTACCCCTTTTATTGAGCTCCTGGTACCCGTGTACAAATACTATAGTGCTTTTTACCAAGATGTCAACTTCCAATGGTAAGACTTTAGTATGTATATTTAATGATATGGGCTCATTAGATTGTCTGTATTTTGTAACAATATGACTGTAAAACGATATATGTATACTACATATTGCGTTGAAAATACGAAAAAATAGAAAACAAAACAAGTAGTTTAAACTTCCTTTTTAATACAAAAAACAATTGGACGAGTTCTATAACTAAACAAATATCTACAACGTATTTATATGATAGATTTGATCTTGGTATCTTATTATCTTAATATATAGGGGTCTTTGGTTGTATGTGATTATAAGATCATGTCTTATACGCCCTTGTGGTTGAGTAGAGTCATGAGGAGGTTGGGTGTCGTTCTGATCGACTTGTGCTGTGCATTTAACCTTTACCTCTATTCACCTTGCACTAGTATTCAGCCGTGATTAACGCCCTTGTGGTGGGATAGAGTCATGAGGAAGTTGGGTGTTGTCCTGACTGACTTGTGCTGTGCGTGTTTTAATCGATATGACTTTTGGGACTAGATTTCTTTCACCTTCTCGTGGTTATGTAGTCCCGTTAGTATCTAGTATGAAGCTTTACCTTTGTACTTTGAGAACCAAGCAAAGATCAATACTTTCTTTTTAATGTACCGAAGTATTTAAATTTTACATTTGAATTTAATATTTATTTTCATTAAGGAAACTATTTACATGCGTGAAACTATATGTTCAATGTTGATAAAAACTAACGTGTGGGAGAAGGGAACGTGTCTGGAAGGAGGAATTGTTCATTGCCAGTGCTTTCCTCAGTTGCAACCTCCAAAGATTCGTTGTAGTTATTGACCACTCTCTCGGTTTGCTTGCAAATATCCTATAATTTAACTTCGTTATCTCGTCATTTACTTGAGAATTTCAATCAAGATAAACTTTTTACCTTAGCCACATAGATCATCTTATATACCTGACGGAAGTCACTCCCCAGAAATTCCTCTTTACCACGGAACTCAACAGGAGTACTTCCATTGAGTCGGCAAACGTATCCATTTGGGCAATCCATCAAAAGCATACGAACTTTGAATTCTAAGGATATGTGATGAATGCAAGCTCTGCCTATAGTTGTATCGTTTTTTTTAACTTACTTGAAAATACCAATCCAACCACTTGTAATTTCTGGACTTCTTCTTTCTTATTGTCTAAAAGGTTGGACAAACGCACAAACATATCATGCATGATCTTTGGAGCCTTAAGATTAGACTCGACCATGACCTTTGTCTCAAATTCCTCTTCTTTCAAACCCGCCTCTCCACATCCAAGTTCTATTCCAGTGTCATCACAGATTATCAAATCACACTTTCTGCCTGCTTTCTTTCTTTGCATATCTTCAACTGTACGATCTCTGTTTCTTCTTGCAGAGGAAGCAACGGAACTAGGCTCGCTTCTATAGTAGTAGAGTAATGGTAAGTTCCTATCCATAGGCAACAGAAGAGCACAGTCTTTTATTACCTTTTTGCCTGGAGTTTATAAGAATTGAAAAAGAGATCGACAATAGCCCAGACGTTGACCATAATATCATTTTCCAGTATTTTTGATCTTTGAAAAAAATCACTACGGTATACAGTGACCAAAATTTTGATGCATGCTGTCGAAATATATAGATCTTTGTTCACGTTGTAATTATAGTGCTCCAAGTCATCCAATTCGTCATAACGTTTCTAAATGAAAAGTAAGTTGCCATCTTCAATGGATGAAGAAACAAAACTCTTACCATATTGGCTATCCTGTTAGTGTGTTGAAAATTCATCGGGAAGGTTTCAGTGCTCTCCAAATTTTTTTTCCAGCTCAATATCTTTAACGTTGATGACGAATGGGTGCGAAATACTAAAAATAAGTTAGTTTAAAACACAATAGAGAAACATCTTAGTAAGTCATTACTTTTCAATTTTTCTTGAAGTGGCATATTCATAGAGGATATCCTTCCTTTCTGATGTTGGATTCGGTTAAACTTTTACTCCGCTTCTGACTGGCTGAACTTTCTTTTGCGGGAGCCAGTCATCGTCGTGGGTTTTCTAGCCTTGATATCAAAAATTAAATGAAATTAGTATCCCATTCTTAACAGTCTAATAGAAGTATTATCACACACCTCAAAGACCAAACGTGTTATCTCTTCCCAGCCAGGGTCCGCAGCACTTTCATTCTAGCCCTGAGCAACTATAACTTCTAAAATGACACTATGATCACACTTACAATGGTAATATCTAGGTGCCTTGCAACTTTCAAGATTCTTTTTTCCATAAATTCTTTACTTCCCAAAGATCGGTATTACATCACGAAAGCCGAGTTTGAGCTGTAAAAATATTGTAAATAATTGTGATTCTCAGTTTCATTACTGAGGAGGATTATAGAAATGGAACCACTTAGTTTACGCATCTAATGGGTGATGAAATAACACTTACCTTCAGATTAAAGTGGCGTCTTTACGAAATCAGTTGAAAAGCCTTGAAACAGTACCTTTTGAAAAGGCAGAGAACGCGGAAAAACCAAATCTTTATACGGCCTTGAAGATAAAGTCTTAAATTGCGTATGTACACCACTGAATTTATCCAGAATGCACTTGATGTAGGAAACAAATCCAATGTGTAAAAATTCATGATAGAGAATATATTAAAGAGAAAAAAAACGGTGGAATGAAACATATTTGCCGTCAATACTTATAGAAATATAGGCTAATTTATCACGAAAGAGCCCTAAAAAAAAAAAGATTAATTATCGATTGAATTATCAAGCTGGACACTTGCCATTGCTTTGATACGTACGTATTTCATCATCTAAAAAAAGGAAAAAAAATCTGTGCGGATAGTAAAAAACTTCTGTGAGG
>AZYI01000288.1:0-16355 GCA_000587855.1 Mucor irregularis B50
TGGCACTACATGGTTGCCTATTATCAAGTTACCATGCTAACAAATTTGCTTGGTCACCGAATTTTTGGTGCCTTGGTGAAGCCGATCTGCATGGTTTGTGCCGCTCCCACTTCCGCTTGTGCCCCCGCTCCTGCTGCTAGTGCAGCATTGGAGTTAGTAAAGTGCGCCTCCTTCTCCTGTGCCCCCACCCCCACCGTGGGTTATGATGCCTCTGTTTCTGTCTGTGCCTCTTTCTCTTGCACACCTGCTGCTGCCACCAGTCCGGACCTGGAGATGGTCAAGTGTGACTCCTTTTCGTCTGCCCCTTCGGGAATTGCTGGTGCCTTTGGTACCTCTGCTTTTGCCGTTGCTCCCGTGGTGGCCTCTTCTTCTGGTGGGTCTTCTGCTTGTGCTCCTGCCACTTCTTCTGCTGGGTTCGCTGCCCCAACCCCTTTCGTGTCTGCTTCTTCTGGTGCTGCTGCTTTCGCGTCTCCCCCTGCTTTGGTTCCTGCTTCGGTTGGGTTCTCGGTTCCTGCCCCTGTTCGTTCTTTTGGTGGCTTCGGTGTTCCTGCACCTGTTCCTTCTTCTGGTGGCTCTGTTCTGCCTTCTTTTGCGGTGGCTCCTTCTCCTTGTCCTACTGCTCTCTCTTGTGGCACGCCTGTTGTGCCTTCTTTTGCGGTGGCTTCTTCTCCTCGTCCTGCTGCGTTCTCTTCTGGTGCTTCTTCTGTGCCTTCTTTTGCGGTGGCTCCTTCTTGTCCTCCTGCGTTTTCTTCTGGTGGCTCTGTCCTGCCTTCTTTTGCGGTGGTTCCTTCTCCTTGTCCTGCTGCGTTCTCTTCTGGTGCTTCTTCTGTGCCTTCGTTTGAGGTGGCCTCTTTGTCTCGTGGCGTTGTTGCTCCTGCTTTCGGTGAGCTTGCTTCGGGTGTTTCTGCTGGTCTTGGTTCTTTTGGCGGTGCCGGTGCTGCACCAGTGGTGCAGTTTCACCCTGGTTCGTGCGAACCTTTACCTTCGGGTAAAAAAGGTGGACGTTCGCGCCACCAACAAGGTGTAGGTGGTGGTAGACGTAAGCCTCGAGCTGCTTACGTTTCTCCTCCTCCTAAAGCAGCATCTTCTTCCGATGAAGCATTTACAGCAGATTGGGATGAAGAAGATGCTGCTTTGGCTGCGGCAATTGATGACTTTTTGTCGCAGCCTTGGGAGGAGGAGGGTGACCTCTCCAACATTGTTGCTTTAGCAGGGGATAGCAGCAATGTTGGAGTAGGTGAAATTGCACCACCACCACCTGCACCTTCAGCTTTCTCCTCCTCCTTCAAGGAAAAGAAGGAGGAGAGCATGTGGGAGGAGTTTGAGAGAGGTAAGTTTGAAATTGAAACATTCTAAATTAAAGACAATATAACTGACATCGCTTGAAATATAGATATTAGGGAGACAGAGGAAGAAATGGCACGACACTAAACAAATTTTTAAAAGGTAATTGCATGTATTTTAAGCTGTTATTTGTTCTCATATCACATATCTAACATTTTCTGTTATTTCTAGTCCATTTCTTCTGTCTCCCCTTGATACCCTGCTCCTCCCATATTATTAAATAAAACTAAAAATTTATAAATAAAAAATATATAAAAATAAGCTGTTTAAATTAAAAGATAGTTTGGAGCAGATCAAAGAATGATTTATGCGGCAATTTCTGTAAATGAAGCCAAAAATGTGCGAAATGTGGCAAGTGGCAGCTTAAATTTGCACAAAATGTTAGGAGATGGCAGATGGCACTAAAATTCGCCAAAATTATTCATAAACCAGCAGATGGCGACATGTCGATTTGAAGGAGGGGTAGCTATAATTTATTTTGATTCAAGTCGGCAAATCGGCGCCAAAGTTGTCAAAAAGTTGACGAGTTTGCATCGACGTTTAGCCACATTACCGTCTTTTGTGCAATACACATGTCCTCATTGTAGCTCTCAACATCTCTATCGCAATAAATACACTCTACATCTCAGCTTTATTTTTCTTTAGTGAAACTAGCCGCCCTTTCCCTCGCTGACGCGAGGGGGCGTCCAGCCCTCCGGGGGCCCTCCGGGGGCGCTGCCGCGGGCGTTTTTTTCTGAACGCAATAAATGTAGGACCCCGACCCACATTTTTTTGGACCTACACTACGGTGGTAAATAGCCCCTCCGCTTCGCTCCGTGTATTTTCTGTAATATTTGAGCAGGTATAGACACATCATTTACTCAATAATAATTATCGTAAATAGTCTTATAACACATAATATATCATTCATTTAATAAAACCCACTTAATTCTATAATTGTTGCAGAAATCAATCTTTTTATTTAATTATGCGCCCACACCTCACATAAAGAAATTATGGATATGAATGAATAAGATCAGAAATGCTCTCATTCAATCATATCACACCAGTTGATCTATATAATCTGTGTTCTCCTTTTGATGGATCTTATTGAGATTAGCTACCTCAATAAGATATGAAACCACTGTCAAGAGTAGAGGTTACATTTTGTATTCATATCAACCCCGATATTTCCCTATGATAGAAAGAATACATCATATGAAAATATCACCAGGTTTAACGTATGGATTTCAGTTGACAAGAATAGTGCTGATTAGGACATGGGACTCCGAAAACCAAATACAATTTAAATCATTTGTATTTGTAGAACAAGTTGACTTAAGAATAAATTACAGGTCAATCCTTGTTATAATAAACTGTTCCTAGATTGACAGATGCGACACATATGATCACTTCATTATTTAACGGATAAGCATTCCTTCACATACCTCGGCTTTATCAAGAACTCGATACTCTCGTATTTGATAACCTCGGGATATACTCTAACATGATTGATCGTGTTTAAGTAATGCTTATTCAAGAAGTAGCACAAAAAAGGGATATGGTTAAGCTTCTAATCATTAATTGGATAAACTCACTTATATGAATTTACCCAATAAGAACTGGTCATATAAAGTTATAGAAATAAGAATGTTGGAAAAGATTGATACAATTATCAATCTTGCCCACAAACAGAGAAAACAATTCATTGAACATATATTCACCATATTCGATGAATACATGATAAAATTTACTCTGTACTTTGAACACATAAATTGATTCAAATAATATCAGATTTATGCGGGGTTAAATGATGAAAGTAAAAAGTTTAACTTTAAAGATTTTAAAGTTAAACGTGTAATTAAGGTTGACACTTCAGATTGGTCCATTAAACAATGAACCGACAAAAGATCAATTCACCAATAAGATTTAAATGACATAAAGTACGTCTTCAACAACTGGATACATTTGTATTTCAGACGACTTTATGACTAATATTACGTTAAGCTTTCTTCTCAAAGCTTGTCCGTAATGAAATCATTGGCTCTTCTCATGGAAGAAATAATGTTGCGATAATAGATCCTGAGTAATAGAATACCCAGACCTTATTACCGCGAAAGTATATAAGAGTAGTAGTAGTTATAGTTTTAGACGTCAGTTTTCTTTTGAAGAGAAATATATCACTCCACGTTTTATCTCGTTCAGTTTTAGTTTTCTTTTATTTTATTTTACACCTTACGTTACCTTGAAATATCAGACTACCATCATCCTTTTTGAATTTGGATGCTTCTGATCTTCTTGAAGGCGTTTTTTGCCTTTGTCGGAAGAGTCAGTGGTAGAAGATTGATACTTAGTGTTGTACTCATCAAATCAGTTTTCAATCTCTTCAACAATAACGAGAATAACAGTAAGCACTTCCTTCAAAGGAAGACGCAAAATTTGATCACAACAATCGGCAGTGGAGAATTTACAGTACTTACAACCAATTGACGGCTATTATCTTGTTTGGAATTGACGTTTTTATTCAAAGACTTGAACGATTTTGTTATATTCGAAATATAAATGAATTAAGAACATCAAAAACTGAATTGGTTACAAAATTGAATATCCTTATTGAGAGAAATAATATAAGGGTATTTATATTAATGTGTGAATAAGCCAGTCGCTTATTCACCTAGGTCAAACAATCGTTTTAAAGGTATAATCATGTATCGGATTTCTAACAATCAATGTCTTACCATGCTAACATCGTAAGATCCATAACTCTTGATTTACGTCTGCAGTACGTAATACAAGGTTATTGTTATTCACTGATTACATAAATTATGCCTGTTTATCAAAGTGCCTTATTTGTTCTTGACTGATGTACCTTTGTATGCCCGCATATAAAAGATTTGCCGTAAAAACCTCGCAAGAAAACACGATTCAAGAGATTGTCTTTCAAGACATTATTGAATTGAACTTCAGCAGAGTCCAAAAGAAATTTGAACTTATCGAGATGCGTATAAGAATTGAATCAGTGGCAGATTGACGATTATCTAAAAGATTATCGCAATCAATAGCAAGCTTGGCCTTAGGTTTGTATCTAATTTCCATTAAATTCTTTACTTGTGACCAAGTCAATTTGGCATTGTTTTCCATCGGTCAGTTTTTCGATCTTCATCTTGAACCAGAAGTTTGCAGCTTCATGTTGAGCAAGACAATAACCTAAATGGACAAACCAATGCTTATTGACATCGACCACATCTTAATACTAAAGGCTCGTTCAAATGAGTCTATAAAAAACTTCAAAGACGATTCATCATTAGTGGTTAAGCATGACGACTCTTTGTTAAGCTTAGAAGAGGAGTCAGAATCTTGACGTGATTCAGCAACCTTAGAAATTGAGAGATCTGTTTCTTTGACCTTACAGGCTTCGCGACAGTCATCTTTACCAGCATGATCCTTAATGGAAGTAGAACTGCTGGATTTTTGAGAAACTTCTCGAAGAAGCTTCAACAACTTGGTGGATTCGAAAATTTTTGCGTTTTGGAAAAAAATGTAAGCAGTGAGCATGGCGACTTTGGCAGTTATCATATTCATTGATTTCTCATCGTTGAGAGCAGAGACATCCGACATGATAGTGTTGATTTGGCCTTCAAATTCTTGGATACGATTTCTAGCTGTTTCTAGGTCCTTAATTGTGCTCTTGATTTCATCTTCGGTATAGAGTTCGGTAGCAGGGGCAGGGAAAACAACGGGAGTATCACAATCCATAGGTTCAACAGGGGGTTGTTCAGAACCATTATTAATAGAGGTAGCAGCTACTGCTTGCTCTAAGTCTCGAACGGAGGGTGAGGTATTTTCAGAAGAATTCATTTAAAAAAATGAGATAATTATGCTTATGGAGATTGTAATATAATAAAGAACTAGTAAGAAAAATGAGTCTTCTTGTAATCCTTTATTAAAAATGATGGGAAGATCCGTAAGTCAAAAGATGATTAAAACTTAAATAAAAAATTTTACGTGTTTGAGTGAAACACTACCAATGAATTAAGTGATAATTTATATGACAGCAAAAGCATATTAAGTCAGATAGAAACGTGTAATCTATAGGTTAACAGGCAATAATAGTATCTATATTATTATTGTATCTTGAATTGAAGTGTATTCTTATTCCATTAGTGATAAAGTGGGCCTATATACCACAATATACTTACATTTCTCTTGATGTGGGTTTCCCAGGCTCTTTTTATATGCCAATGGCACAAGAGAACACCAACATTATTACTATAAAAAACTTCTTTGATACCACGGATTTCAGTGGGAGAGCAATCGATCATAATTCTTTTAACACGCAAACTAAGGTTAGAGTTCAACCATTTTAATTAAGTTCGAAGAGTGGGCACACTATTTCATGGCTAGTAATAAAAAGCAGACAGGGACACCTTTGTTGGTCGTTTGGCTTCTAACAACAAAATGGTAAACAAGTATTAATACTCAGAGGGTTTGTCAAACGTTTTGCAGGTTTTGTGGGTGAAATCAATACACCATTCTTCAGCTTCTTCTAGTTGCTGATGTGAATAGAAAATTAGAAAATACTACTCCCTTTAAGATACTACATATAATGCTTACAGTTTTTTTGCCAAGGAGATACCCAGGAGACGAGAAATAGACCATTTTCATGAACTTTGAATAAAGTTAAATAATTTTTTTTCAGTTTGGAGAAATTCAAGCCAAAGTTGGCAGCTCCTTGGTCTTTGCGATCTTTTCTAGATAGTTTGTTGATTCGAGCATTGATGGCATTTTTTACGTCTCGATAATTCACAAGAAGAGAGGTGGGAAGAGTGGAGCTAATATAATTCTGTTTATAATAATAGGGCAACAAATTGTTCATTAGAATAAGTGTAAAATATACATACTTCAGAATAAATATACTTGATCAGTACCTGTTGCAAGTTTTGATCAACCATTCTTAATAAGCTTTTGATTGATTTCCAATTCATGTTCTTCTCAACGTGTTCATTAATCCAGTTCTTTACTTCAGCAGGCAGACGCGATTGTACAATATCTTTGATGTCATCAGGGTTGTGGTTTACATGTCTCCACGTATACTTCACTTTAATAGAATCATTGGTCATATGATACTTGGTAAATCTTGCAGTACAATTAACTTTGATTGATATTTTACGACTTCTTTTGGAAGGAGAAGGAGATGGGGTTGGTTCTACTACTTTTTTCTTTTCTTTCTTTTTACCAGCATGATCACAAACATAGACAGTAGATTTGATGGGCAGGGGGGTCACAAGGGTTTTACTTCCAATAAACTTTTCATTAGCAACAAAAGGTTTGTGCTCTTTCACATTCCAAATGCCGTGTTGACAAGCAACATCGGCATACCACTGTTCATATTTCAACTTATTCTCAAAAACGAGCTCAACGGTATCCTGAGAGTAGGAAGGAGCAAGACGTTGAGTGTATGCAGATTGAATATTGAACATTATGATTACCTTTTGGTTCGGATGGTTTGGGTTGGGGGGTAGAAAGAAAGAAGCAAAAAAATTTTACGCGTAATCCGTATAATATGTACACGTCATGGAAATTTGGGAAGTGTGACTTTATTTTACAAAGGGTCGTTTAATCTTTTCGCCTTCAACCCATTGAAAAGTATATAACAACTCTCTCTAATTGAAAATAAATACATTATCTTTTTACAGACCTGTTAATTTACTTGGTTCTTCGTTAAGTTTATTATCGCATTTATCAGCGCGGATCAGGCATTGAGCAGCACTCAACAATATAATGCCACCAAGAAGATCTTCCTCAAGCATGGTATCCACACAAGCAGAATTACTCGCGGCGGTCACCGCTCTGGTGCTATAGAGGCCAAATCCCTTGGTATGCCTTTGGACACCATCAAGAAAGGAGGTGGATGGAGCGACCGTCTTGGTCGTTTGGAGACTCACTATTTGAGTAAGGTACCTTCCGAGTTGGCTGGCTTCTGGACAAAACCATTCGGACTTGAACGAAACAGGGTTGATCCTCCAGTCGAACTGCAAAGGCGAATTTTCCCCTATGTCGAGGATTTCTAGGATGTTGACAATTCCTCTTTCAAAAAGGAATGCCTCGATGAAATGATGGAGAAAGATGAAAATGAATTTTACGAAGAAAATGCTGAGAGCCCCAATTCGTTCAAGATGACCTTCAAGAAAGTTCGGCACAAGAAAATACTATTAAAAAGGGCAAGCAGCCAATTTTCTACATTCACAACGATGCGGCCAAGAGAAGTTTCTTGAAACTTTTGCTAAGATTGAGGCGTGTTATTTTACAAGATGCTGCCAACTACATCATTTTACGTGAAGAAAATCCGCTGGTAAATACCCTCCCATCCTCGAGCAACTTGTTCCTTACTTCAGCTTTCCAAGCATTTCAAGAAGAAGTCAAAGTTGTAGTGACGACTACCAAAGAATCCAATAAAAGAATTCTAAAAGAAAAGAATGTAATTATTAAGGTTGTATATATCCGAGATATGAAGACTTGGATGAAAAGAATGTAATTACAAAAGTTATATAAATAAGCAGTAATTGTATTTAATAATGAAGAATGAATCAAATTTTCGATCAGTAAAAAAGAACTTTAAACTACTTGTTTTTATTATATTATTTTTATTTTTCAGCGTTATTTGAGTATTGTATCAAATTGCCACAAAAGTGTCTCTCGCTACCCCTCTCAATGAGGACCAATCTATAAATATAATTTAAGGAACAGCCTCATGACGAGCTTGCACACCCTCAGCAACTCGGTGATTACGAATGCGGGCAAATTGTCGGTAGAACTGAAGCCGGCCAGAACCTTACCCTCATTAGTCGTGAGATGCAGATCGCCAGATCTACTGTCGACGATTGCGTCAAACGCTGGGAGAAACAGGAAGTGGAAAGATTGAAAAACGTCCTGGAAGACCTCTGAAACTAAATGATAGAGACCAGAGGGCAATCATCCGCAGTTTTAGAGAAGAAGCTTTCCTTCCTTTCGTTGGCCACAATGAGAAATTAAAAGCTGCAGGAATAAACCTTCAAGTTCCGACATTGAGCAACTGTGCTGAACTAGCACAAAGGAAATCACCAGTCACACAATTAACAGTCACCATTAGTGATTTCCTTAATTACAGGATTTTTGCATCGGAATAGTAAAAATCAAAATTTTAAACTTTAAGTGCAAATTGTAACACCGCAATGAAGCTGTATTATTGGACAACTAGTTATACAGAGGAAAGACGATTTTATTTAATTTAAACTCCATTGATAATTACAAGTATTGTGATAATAATAAAGAATAGCTAAATATAGAACATGCCCCAGTTAAGTGAGAGAGGAAAAATATATGAAATAAAATATAAATGAGAATCGCATTAAAAACCCGTAGGAAAAAAGCTTGATATAAATGGATTGAGGCCAGTACTTCATTTGAAGAAAGGCTTGAGGAGTGTAGAATGAGCATTCTTGACTTCTTTGCTGTTGGAACAGAATTTCAAGTTATATCTGGTTTCTGATAAGATTTCAGTGACAAACAAAGGTCCAAGCCAGTCGAAAGATAGTTTTCTATGCTTCTTGTTGTTCGAAAGTTGATTGTTGAATAAGAGCACCTTTTCGTTGACTTGATAATGTTTTATGTCTTCCGGTTGATGTTCCTTTCTGCTTTTTTGAACAGCTGATATTGAAGCTTCCAGTTTGTTCAACAATTGTTCCCCAAAGTGACCTTGTGGGTGAATTGGTCTATGGGGTTGCCCCACTTACTACGGATTTAGACCCCATCGTTAACTTTGGTCGTGCGTTGGGCTTTGAACGACTCCTTAAGATGCCCAGCATCAGAGCCGAATCTAAATAAAGGGACATAATGGTCCGGAGTCCACCGAAAGTCATTTCTATCCTACCTGCCGGCACATGGGTGTTACGAAGACGGTTTGTCAAGAAGCATAAGTTGACCCCAAACTGGGAAAAAGTACCTTACGTTGTGTTGGTAGCCTTTGCAAACAATACGTATCTACTGATGAACTCTAAGACGGGTGAAATCTCCAAGAAAAAGACTAACGGCGTACATTTGCGGGTTTACCGTAGATGACATGCGGGTAATTGCTCGCAAGGGAGAGTATTGCGAAAGTCAAAACTCGGTGTGAAGATTTTTTTTTACATTCCCTTTTTGTGTCCTCGTTCCTCCCCCCCACCAGTTTACTTTTAAATTAAACCGTACCAATTTTGGTGATTTCCACTTTTAGCATATAATATTTTCATTCCTTTACTTTTTTAAGATAAGTATAAAAACCCTGTTATCAAGTAGTCGTCTTAATTTTATCTGATCAAAGCTTAAGATTCTTAAGACTTCTTGAAAGAAAGTGTATTGCCAAATTTAGGTTATCGTGTCATTTCCAGGTCAAAATCTTTACCCCCGCAACACAAAGCAAACATAAATTAGACAAACAATATATAGAATACTCAATTTTATTTTAATATATGTAATCATCTCTCATATATTTACCTATATATATTTAATTACTCCTCGTCATTTGTCTCTTCTGCCTCTACGTGTTCGAAATCATTAGTCTATATTGTATTTTACTTAAATGCCTAAGAGTTGTACTCACCCTTATCGAACTCTTCCCACATTTCTCTCGCGTCTTTGTCAGTAAAATCAACAAACTTTTGTTGAGAAGAAGTATTATTACAAGCTGGTCGCTTTTTATCGCAGCTGCAACTAGCTCCTGATGGCGAACTAGGATGGAATTGTTCCGTGCTAGTTTCTAAAACACAAGCAGGCAAAACAGCCCCAGAAACAGAAGAATAATCTACTACAACCGCATCGGTAGAAGAGGAACCGAGCGACATAGCACCAAGAACCGAGGATAAAGCAACAACAGCAGGGTCACTAACCGATGTGGAAACAGAAGAGGGGGTAGTGACAGCAAGCTTTTTGTGGGCGAGATAATTCATATTAAACTGAATAACGGTAAAGAGAAAAAGTTGAAAAAAAAATTAATTTTTATAGCTTCCACAGTCGCAATTCCGAAGGAGATTGAATGTTTTGAAACGTTTTGATTTGTACAGTTCACATGAGTGCAATTGAAGTCAAAAGTTGACAATTTTGCATGTATCATTGTTGTAAACCAGTATAATCTATTTTACCCATGAAAATTACAAACACAGTCAAGTACAAATATGATTCCTTTGGGGTTTAGAGCAACTCTCATGGACAGTTCTAAACTAATTGCAACATAGGCTTAAACTTTTAGATTGTAGATTAGAGACTGTCAATTTTCTTAATGGGGAAATGTATATTTGATCTATTTTTTTACAGTCAAATTTAAATAAATCTTTTAACTTTTGACAGAACACAAAAGGGACCCTCATCACCGTAACATAAACGATTTAGAAAACTTCGACTACAAAGAGAGTGACATTTGGGATGAAGCTAATGAGGACTTGGAATACTTGGAGCACATTCAAGTTATTCGTCAGTATCTGCATGAACGTAATATGGATGACATACCAGTTCATCGCGGATCCGTTTTCGGTCGTAGATACGTTGACCGTAACCATGAACAGGCGGATGGAAGACTCTACAAGGACTACTTTTATCTTCAGCCAGTCTACAGCCGAGATATCTTATGTCGTAGATTAGAATGCGCCCTGAACTCTTTGATCGTACAGTCCTGCTACTAAGTGCCTAACAAAAATAGAATCTGAGATAAATCCCGTACAATTAAGGCTAGACTTTTCAAATTTTAACTGAATAGTGCTAAAACAATATATTTTTATTGAACAAATTTTTATATTATACTAATTAGGAAAATTGGGCGGAATTTGAAAAAATGAAAAATGGCCATAAAATCAGCTTGGCTGCATGTGATTAAAGCTTGGTATATCCACCTTTAGACTTAATTACTTCGTCAATTCTTTTAGGCATACTCTCGTAGTACTTCTTCATGTCATCTTTAGTGAATTTATTCCACTCTGCATCGAATCTATCCCACAATTCATTCATATTTTTAGGCTTGGTTTCATATGCATTCAATTTCAACTTCACATGATGCCAAAGGTGTTCAATCGGATTCAAATCGGGGCTATTTGCTGGCCAGTCTTCGATAAACCTTATTCCGTTGTCTGCGAGCCATTTCTTGGTATAATTCGAGGTGTGTTTTGGATCTCCGTCCTGTTGGAAGATGACTTCCTCGTTGCTGAGACCAAAGTACTCAAGTGTATCCTTATAGGAAGTAGCCAAGATATGGGTGTACAGTTTTGAATTCATAGGATACTCAATAATACGGCATGCGTAACCTACTCCTGATGATGTCATACATCCCCAAATCATCATTGAGCCACCGCCACCTTTTAATTGAGTCTGATAGTTATGTGGTCTGAGCGGGTCATCTTTATGTTTCCACGTAATTTGAGCTCCATCTGATCCCCATCTATGTATTGATCTTGGTTTCGTCGGAGAATATAACTTTGTTCCAGTCCTCTATAGTCCAGTCACGGTGTTTTTTGGCCCATTGCAATCTCTTTTTCCGGTTAGATTTCTTGATTAAAGGCTTCTTTTTTTGTACAATAGAGTATCAAGGCCAAGGGATCTCATGAGTTTTGTTGTGGATGAGTACTGCAATTTGTAACCAAGAGACCACAGATATCTTTGGACATCCTTGGGTGATAATAAGAAGCCTTTTCGGACTTTAAAAGTTATGACTTGCTTTGTGTAATTGGGCACAATACTGACTCTACCACCACGGGGTTTGACGCGATCTGGATCAACTTGTTTTTTCATGAGAATTACTTGGGCTCTAGACATTCCAGTGGCTTGTACAATGTTTCTAGTACTCTTTCCGGCTTTGATCATCGATATGACGTTATTTCGCGTGTCGTTGCTGAGTTTATATGGCATTCTAGTAGGAAGATGTTAAGTGTAAAAGACAGAGTGTAATGGGGGAAGTGATGAGAAAAGGGCCGTCTTTATATATTTTTTTGACTTCTCTACGTCATAATGATACGTCATGTACGTTATTATTGCATCATGTACACTAAAATAGAGTTCAAAGTACATTAGATCAAGTTTACATCATTTTGCATTTAGCTCAAAATCAGCTTTTCTTTATTTGGTCATTTGTGTAACATTTTATGATTGCATCATTCTTACCTACTTATAAATCTTTTAACTTTTGACAGAACACAAAAGGGACCCTCATCACCGTAACATAAACGATTTAGAAAACTTCGACTACAAAGAGAGTGACATTTGGGATGAAGCTAATGAGGACTTGGAATACTTGGAGCACATTCAAGTTATTCGTCAGTATCTGCATGAACGTAATAGTACAGGAGTTGAAGGAGAAAGAAGACGATGCAAAGATGTTGCAGCAAATGTCTATTGAGGGAAAGGCACACCACATGGACAAAAAGAAAGATAAGGGCAAGGGTAAGGAGAATTCACTTGTTGCGGTGGATGAGCAAGGCGTAAGCACAACAATGGAAACTCCATCTCCAGCTTTTGTCGAAAGTGGAGAGCCTGATTTTAAGAATCACTGAAGGAATCGTTTGCTCGACGTGATAGAAATCAGCAAGAGATTCTCGACTGTTTTGAGAAGCTACATCAAGACAACCAACAGATTCGAAGATGTATTGAGCTACTTATATTATGACATTTGGGCTATCTAATGGCTTTTATTTCGTATCTCTGACGTAATTATAGCGCCGTACAGGCTATTTTATGGTTTTGTTAGGCACTTAGTAGCAGGACTGTATTTCATTGTAGGTTGCTGCTCTTGAAAATAATATTGAATTTAAACTTTGGGTTTCCAGATTATAAAGTGTATATAAAAATAGATTTGATTAATAGAGACCTTGCTAAGTCACAGTAATTTAATTTTTTTATAAATTCTTTCCTTTCTTTGTAAAATTGGTGTAACATTACCATAGATGATAACCGGTTGTTATAAAATTTTAAAGAGAAAAATTGCATTTTATAATAATTTACCACCTTGCCTTTAAGACTGGTTTTACGCCATAATACTGTCAGAAAAGCGCACTTGAACTGCTATACCCTTTTTTTTCCACAATTATAATGAAAATATGAGCCCCCAAAATAAAACCCGTGATATTAAATTCATTGATGTTTCTGAAAATGATAGAAACAATGATAGAATGACCTCAGAAACCCAATTTCCCACTGTGTTGTAATCACAATTATAGATGCCTCACTAGAGCTCAACAGATATACGTAACCGCGCATATACAGCTACATCTAGATCTACACACGTCCCTGATTCTAATTACCGATGCGAATCGTTATGAGCAATATTGCCTCAAGAAAGATGATCCTCCGATCAATAATCAAAATTTCAATAACAAAAAAAATCACAAATTCATGGGAAACAAAAATCAACCCACGCAAGCTGGTGGAAATGCCACTGGAACCATCACAAATCCTTGCTCAAAATGCGGAAAGCAGTACTATCGTGGTCAGAAAAGCTCGAAGAACAGATCTTCTCGCAAGTCTGTTCCAAGAGGAATATGGACGAGCTCCTTCAATCCTGCTGATATATACTAATATTAGTGGTAACTATGATTATCTCGTTTATCCATAATTCATGTATCTGTCAATAGAGCTTGAGTAGCTGCAGATAGTATTAGCCGATATCCGAAAGTTGTTATAGCAGTAGTAGATTTGAATCCCTGATAGTATTGATAAATATATCAGCCGGATATGTCTGATTGTGATTTAGAAAATGTCAGGTGTCGTCTTAGATATAAGATCGTAAGATTGGTACCTGAGACATTGAATATAATAAGGCCATAGATTAAATCTCAAACAAAGACAATAGCTATTACAACTCAGCTGTCCCTTCAACCCATTGAAAAGTATATAAAGAACTCTCTTTAATTGAAAATAAATACATCATCTTTTTCCAGACCTGTTAATTTACTTAGTTCTTCTTAGTTTATTATCGCATTTATCACCTACTTGAAGTACAGACCCCACGGAGTCACTCATGGCGAGCAAACACGCCGGTGGGACAAGATCGTTGAAGATGTAAACAAAATTGACAGCGATCTTAATGGATTGAAAAAACAAGCTATACAGCATATGTTGAAGAATTGATGGACAATTTCGAGCCGATTTTTACAGAAAAGGCTCACAATAGTAACTCTGGCAGTAACACTCACTCACCGGAATTGGAGAAGGCAGCTCGTAAAGCATGGGAGGCGAGAAACGAAGATAAAACCGCTACCATATGGCACAAAGAGATAAGGAGGTACAGGAGTTGAAGGAGAAAGAAGACGATGCAAAGATGTTGCAGCAAATGTCTATTGAGGGAAAGGCACACCACATGGACAAAAAGAAAGATAAGGGCAAGGGTAAGGAGAATTCACTTGTTGCGGTGGATGAGCAAGGCGTAAGCACAACAATGGAAACTCCATCTCCAGCTTTTGTCGAAAGTGGAGAGCCTGATTTTAAGAATCACTGAAGGAATCGTTTGCTCGACGTGATAGAAATCAGCAAGAGATTCTCGACTGTTTTGAGAAGCTACATCAAGACAACCAACAGCTTCGAAGATGTATTGAGGAATCTAATCGTGCAAGTCAGCAACCTCATCAGGACAACGAACGTTTGCTTTAAATGCTCTCTGACATATGTATACTATCTCGTGAAATCAAAAAATAAATACTTTTTTATGTTCAATATCGTAAGCACTTCTCGGTCTTAAAAGCCCTTCAATATATTCATCAAGAGTTGATGGGGATAACTTAAACATTGAAGAAACTGCTGATCCATTTATACACATGTATGCATATTCTTGAAAACTGTAGCAAGGACGTATTTCCTCGCAGGAGCGGTTTGCTTCAATTTGTTCAAGTACTTGCATTTAGGTCCACTCAAGTATTGAACAACTTTACCGAACTCCATTTCGATTGCGACTCTTGCTTTAGAGAGTGAATGATTTGTCTCCTCTTCTAATGGCGAGGTAAAAGACTTGCTGTGTGGCACAACGATATATCGACTTCCACTATAGCCTTCATCACCGTAAATGGCAAACTTTTTCTCAGGGGAAATGAGGTCGTAGTGAGCTGATAATCGTTCACTCAATTCGCTTTCATTGAGCGTTTCTCTATCATTTCTACGCCCAACATATTGTCCACACAAACTCATTGTCATACCGTCAGGCGTAGTGATTGTTTGGAACTTGTTACAATGCATGTGTTTCCAACCATTTTACATATTTTCTCGGATTATTGGTTCCCCTGTAGGTCGACAGATTTGCTGCATGGTACCGTCGATAAACCTTACAATGTGAGAGTAATACGCACCTCGTTCGTATATTGCAGCTGCAAATCGTTCACAATTCTCCTTGGAGAATTGCCTTTCATCAAAATGTAAGCCATTTTTCGTTTTTTCCCAGATAATGCGGGAGGTTCCACACAGGATCCTCGACGCATTGTTAGGGGAGATACAAAAAAGCTCGGTTATATCCACCAGTCTTCGGGGATACGAAAAAGAATACAATAGCATAGCTAGAGCAAAATGCTTTTCTGCTTTTATACTGTAATATCTAACTATCAAATAAAGACCAAATGTAACAATCAGATATCAAAACCACCTGTTTGCGAATAGCAAACAGATCAAGCATAAGATACCTTTATTAATAAACCCTAACTAATGATTTATATAACAAACATAATCGTCCGAGACAAACAGTTAAGACATTGTTTGTAATCCAGATTTGGTACATTATACACCGAGATCAATTATTCACCTTTAACTTCCTTTTATGGTTATACCAGTAGTAAGAATTCTAGTCCTTCCTATTGGATATAACAGGCATTACTCGTCACGTCATTTACAAGTACGAATGAGGCGATGTTAAAAATGAGAGTCCGTTTTAACTCATCATCTTGATTAAACGATTTTGAATAAAAGCAAACAATAACAGATGGTGTGGTGGTGATAGCCAGACTGGGCTGATCAGAGTACAGCAACAAAAGAACAGTAATTGACGAGGTACAAAAAAC
>AZYI01000296.1:0-34624 GCA_000587855.1 Mucor irregularis B50
GTCCATGCTTGACGGTGAGCTTGCAATGGTGATTCTGAAGTTCCTCGTTCGACCTAACCCAAACCCACTGGCGTCCATCTGAATTAAAGCGATTTATTTTTGTCTCGTCGGACCAAATAACCCTTCTCCAATCGTCTTGAGTCCAATCCTTATGTGCAAGGCACCATGCTAATCTCGCTTTGACATGCTTGTCTTTTAGTAATGGCTTCTTAGGCTTCTCAATTGCGTCTAAACCCTTTCTGCGGAGTACTCTACGAACTGTTTCGGGATGGCATTTGATTCCTAAATCATTTTCTAAGCCCTTCGTGACTTTCACAGCATCAGGAACGCGTTTACGAGTGACTTGTTGAATGCAATAGATTTCATTGGTGGGAGATAATACACGTGGACGACCACCTTTTGACTTTGGAAGTTCCAATTTTGCTTCTTCTTTGATTCTTGCAACACTCCCTCTTCCAATACTTAACTTATCTGCAACTTCCCTGAGTGTAAGACCATTTTGGAGCAACAGAATAGCAGAGTTTCTCTTATCTTCAGGCAACTTCTTCATGCGTAATTTCGGTGTAGATTTTATATAAATTAATGGGGTTTTAAATACCGAAATAAGGATAGGGGGCCTAAGTGAGGCATTAAAAACGCTAATTTATGTAAATTATTTCATTGTTCAAGTTGTGGTTGCATTATTTAGTGAGAAATGGAAAAATTCTTATCGCTCGCAAAACTGTCCCAATGAATGGATAATTTTCAAATTTAATTTCCGAATTCCACTATCCAATAATATTTGAGATCTCTTTATACAATGGATATACAATAGTGAAATTGTTGATAAGGGTTGAGGATTAATTATGGATCAAAATCATCATAGATGGGAAAGATTCAAAATTTGGTAAGTGGGGAAGAAAATGGAAAGAACGTGTCGAACAAAGTGAGCAAGAAGGTCGGAAAAGATAAAAAAATTCAAGAGTTTGTAAAAGACATCAAACATTAAAACTGGATAAAGTCAAACGCACTGATCAAAGTAAACGAGAATGACATTGATTGCAAAGTATAAAGTGGAAGCTGGAGTGGATAAGAGTTGCAATATTGGAATATTGGCAATCTAATATGCGGGTCAATTTGAGTGAGTACTTGCTAAATTAATCAGAATGAAAGTTTGATAGTAGCAGTATTGGAAATACTTTAATAAAGTCAAATATACAGTGACGAACAAAACTGTCCCAATGTTTAGTAATTTTGACTTTGATTGAAAATGTCATAGTGGGGGATGTCGTTAAAAGAGGATCTATATATCATTCAAAAGAGGAGAATTTTCTCTATCGAATGAGTGGCAACATTAATATCTTTTAACGACATCACCCACTATGACATTTTCAATCAAAGTCAAAATTACCAAACATTGGGACAGTTTTGTTCGTCACTGTATTATCTTTTATTCAAGTCCCACCTCTTCGCAATGTGTGACTTTTAAGTAATAAAACTTAAAATTTACAAAAAAAAATTATGATTTAAATGAGCCCTAAAGCTTCTGGAATACGCAAAGCATCTTAAATAATCAGCAAGTGCTTTTTGGAATACTTCCACTTCAGCTTTTTCGCAAGAGTAGTTTTAAGCAAATACTGCACTAAAGTTTTCCCGACGCCTAGGGGTAGCGTATGGAGGAGCTCGATGGGGAAATCCAAAGTAGGATCGTAAGACTCCAAACGAAGAAGCTGTTCACTACCATTAACGGCGTAGCCATCCCTTTCCTTTTCTTTTTTGTAGACATTGCTCTGACTATCCCTTAATTGAACAAGTTCTTGTATAGTTCGTCGAGGATATCTATGTTCAACAGGAGGAAGAAAAATTTTTGGTGCAGCGGCCATTTCAAGACGCTTCTTGAGAGGGGTGTTCTTTCTTGGCTTGGGGCTGGGATCTTTGCGGTTGCGGATGGTGCATTTGCGACAAAAGCAACCAGCAGCGCTTCCTTTGTGCATTGACAGCTCTGAATGACGCCAGTTGTCGGCTTGGATCAGCAACAAAGGAGCAACAAGGAGGACGGTCTCTTTCTCAGCAATTGAGTACACACGGATACCCTTTTCCAATTCCCTTAAATCGTCAACGATCGGTTGTAGCATGTCCACTGCAGACAACTTCTTGTTTGATGTGCAGATGAAATACGAATTGTTTTTCGATGAACGGGCATCATACGACATGGCAGCGAGAGTCATCAGGTAGCTGTCAAAGAGATTGTACTGTTTTGACAAATTACCTGAAGTATCATCCGTGAACAAAGTAATGGGTGCAAGAACAACTTTCATTAGTTTGCCATCAGCCTTACGAACTTTCCATCTTTGGCAGAAGCCGTTATCGTTCCACAAATCAATTAAATGCTGTTGTTCAACATGGTCGCAACAGGAGGGATGTACGTCAAAGCGGTTACGCTGTTCATCGACGCTAAAGCGAGCAAGTTGAGAAGGGGTCGTGGGAATTGAATGTTTTGTAACAAACGAAAAGTGCACGAGATCATCAACACAGACAAATTCTTTGCGGAGGAGCGAGAAGGACAAAACAGGATCAATTACGACCAAGTAATCTTCTGCATACAGTAAACCACATCGTGCGTACTGTTGCGATCTGGGAGGGGATGCTTTCGTTTGAAAAATCGATTCACCAGATAGTAAGTTGCGTTGGGCATAGCTAGAACATCACCAACCCAAATATCGACACCATTGGCGAGGAAGACCATCGGATTCTGAAACATACTATGCGTCTTCCATTTATCGCCTTGCTGCAAACAGCTTGTTTCATTGATGGTTTCGTCCGGGAAAGAGCTAACCAAGGGACATTTCAAGGGATCCGCCATTAAGTACTTTAGAAAGGTAGATGGCTTATTCATGAAAAATGAGTGGGCTTCACCTTTTTTGTTCACGGCAAAGTGTTTGGTGGGCTTCATCACCGGAATTCTTGATTTTATACGACTTTCGTAGTTCAGGACATAGTCGGTGCTTGGAAGTTTCGCTTCAGTGTCCTTCTCTTTTATTCTGAAAAGTACCCTCAGCATGAGCATGATCAATTTGATCTTTTGCTCTGAGATGTTGAGAGTGCTTCCGTGAAAGAATGCGAGCAGTATAAAATCAATCATTGAATTGAAAGGATCCGAAGGTCTTTGCTCCAACGAAGGGTATTCGTCAAACAGCTCTTCGAAATCATTTAATGCTGCATCAGTGTCCTCTGAGCCATCTAAAACAGCAATATAATCCTGCATCGGAGTGATGAGACGTTGTAGTAATCAAAACTACTCGTTTTGTTCCTGCCACAGGTGTTTCATGTTTTCAATATCGGAAGATATAAAAGGATCCGGTTGCACGTCTAAATTAGTCTTCTTATATAGTTTATTAGACTGCCAAGCGACGTTTGGTACTACAACATAGCTTCCTTTCTTGAGAACACGTTTTACAGTAAACAATCCGACTACAGACCTATTAATTTACTTAGTTCTCTTCTTTAAGTTTATTATCGCATTTACCTACTGACTAGGCTTTTACAGCTCCATGTTCGTAATCCCTAAGAAGAATGGAGGCGTACGCCCGGTGTTCCACCTGAAACGACTCAATCAATATCTAACTGCACCTCACTTCAAAATGGAAACAATCAGGGAAGTATCATTAATGATCAAACCGGACGATAACCTAGTCTCAATCGATTTATCAGATGCTTATTTTCTTCATGTAGGAAGAGTAAACCGTAAGTATAAATCATACGGTGAATAATAAATTCTACAAGAATAGTTATCAAAAATTAAATAAATGAATTATGAATTGGTAATATACGTAAAATGTAAATAATTTTTGTATTAACTATATTTAATATTTTAGTTTTTTTTTAATCATCAAGACTAATTTTAATTATTAAGACATAAAAAACAAAAAAAAGGGTTGATGATTTTTGGGGCGTAAAAATCGAAACGTTGCTTGATAAAGAGATTTAGAGATGGAGAGTTGCTGAGGTTGTGCAAGCTCTTTATGAGGCTGCAAGAATTGCAGACTGTTTCCTTTTTTATACTTATGGATTAGTCCTCTAGGTCTCCACCCAGAGTCACGACGCTTCTTACCCTTCAAATGGAAGAATCAAGTCTACCAGTATTGCACAACCGTCTTTGGTTTGGCTTCGAGTCCATATGTCTTTACCAAAGTCTGCAGGTCCATCTTAGAGCACTTCCGATCTCAAGGTTTCAGGATATCAGCCTATTTGGACGACTGGATTCTAGCAGCAAGTATATGACACCTTGCGCCGATTTACGCGAGGTGTGGCCCCGTAGGGCTGATCTGTCAGGCCACAAGATACCTTCGACTGGGATGAAATACCGAGCGTCTTAGAATGAATCAAGTACAACTGGAGCCGGACAACTCACGTGACTTGACCGGACATTCAGATGATAATAATGTGAATGTCACGTGATATGCTTGTCCGAGGAAATGCATATTATATAATACTTTTGCAATATTATTTTAATAAATTTAACTTCTTTTCCCGTTTCATTTTAATTCTATACATTCGTATAATCACGCAGTAAAGAAGATCTTGTAACCTAAACTTTATCTAGAATCATTGTACTGGTAACTGCTTTTGAGCTTGACAGATCGGGATAGTGGTATTGGTACCAACAATGAGTCTGCAGTTGCATTTGCTTTGAGACATGTTAGCAGCGATAGTGTGCGTGCATAAGATTGACAATCTCACTCTGCTTAAGAATTCACACTTGAAAGCTGATGCAAGGTATATGATCACGGTCAATATTAACACTGGAGATGGACTAGTGGCTGGAGCCATTGGAAATTTATAAAGGGTTGATTATGGCATTGTGCTAATATCAGCCAGACCAAACCACTGCGAATCTGGCTTTGTTTAGAAATTAATTTGTGTGGAGATCTGTTGCAAAGAAAGCAAGATTTGTTGAGAGAAAGGAGAAATATTCACATTATACCTATACATATTCAACTTTCTCTAATAAAGAAATGAACATTTTGCGTGGATAACTGCCAATGATTGGGCCATATTGAGTCTGCCTCAGTAAACATTTACAACCATTACCTGCACAACCCTACCGTCAAATATCGTAATGGAGGTTCCTATTTGTGTTAATGGCATATTCAGATTTGAACATGTGTGCATTGTTGATGAAAACGGTGACAAAGAATATGTCTTCTTGGTACTCCTTGGTTCAAGAATTATGGTGTTTCCTTGGATCTTCAAAGAGGTCTAATTCTGATTCCAACCACAAATGGCAATATCAATCGAAAACAATTTCCAATTGTTCTTACACAACGTCAACTCATGATTGAACTGGATTGCGCCTTTGTAGAACTAGCCTACCCAGCAGGTTTTCAGATTGTTTCTCATAACATTCAGGGTATTCAGGCACATATAGATCAAATCATGATTGATCCCGTGTATTTATCATGCGGTTTGATTTCATTAAATGAAACTTGGATGCTCTCTCCACAAGTACCCACCTTGTTACTCTTGCAAGCGATGGATTATCTGCTCAATCAAGAATATGTGAGCTTTGATCAGGAGAGTCTTCTATGAAAACTGCGTTGTTGTTGCAGTTTAATCAGTATGGACTGAAGAGTACTTTACCAAATACGACTCGTTCGTCCACCAAAGAAAGCACCCTCATTGACAATATTTTCACCAATTTCGACTTCAAAGCTCAGGCAGATATATTTCACTCACAAGTTTCCATGAAAAATTGTGGTTACAATTTGAACAATAAAACAATAAAAAGTGTATCAAGTTCAAAGTGTAAAAAGTTATATTAAGCTAAAATTTCCTTTCAGCGGATTACCCGAACGGTGGTTTACCAAAGCGCAGTGCTCTGATAGCTTAAAAAATGAGAAAAGCGCTTGTCAATATATGCAAAAAAAAAAAGGATCAAGTTAAGATAATCATACTTCAATAAAAGCGGGATCGCCAATGTACATTGAAACGTACAACAGGTTATCTTTATTGTTCATACTGTCTTTGACTGATTCAGCAAATAAGGATGCTGTCATTTTATTAGATATCATGCATAGCAAGTTTTCGAAAGGCACAATATGATATGATTTTTCTTTTTTAAACTCGACCACACAGACTATAGGGTGAAAGAAGAAACCCTTCATCATCTTAATACAGTAGCAATAGCTACCTAAAGTATCTTTCTCTCAAGTCGGATATGATATGAGATGGGCGCGTAGGCGTGTCCAAAAAAAAGGAATCAACTTTCAACTACATTAGAAAAAAAAAAAAGCCCTTTACAAGATCGAGCACAGTCTACTAGTAGCACGGTATTTGTGAATCGACAAGATACCTATGCAGTCAAATGTTTAGAAAAAAAGACATCAAATGATGCTTCGAAGTGAATGCAACCAAAATTGTAGAATACTACTTGTTTTTTTGTTCGTGTAAGGTCAGTCTCAATCACGACTTCACTATTTGTATACTTTATGTGATCTAAATTCTTGTCCATGCTACAACTTCTTCAAAACTGTGGTTTAATATGTAAAATAGCAAGAAGTTGTAGCTGATGAGCTCAAATTTTATCATGCTAATATCTGAACATACGAATATAAACATTATGTCTATTTTCTTGACCTGCATACCTCAATGCGAAATGAAGCAAGACAATTTATAGGGGCGTCTTACTCAAAGTTACTTTTGTTCAAATCTGATTGGTCAATAAGTGTTCGTGAAATGGATATGAAAAGTCGGATTCACTGAAAACACCTTATTACTTTTGTCATGGATTTTTTTTCCAGAGGATATACAGCTTTAAGAGGCGAGCGAGGCCAACCTCAATCTGCTGATGAGACTATTGAAAAGCTTGCAGATTGTCTCGAAACAGCCACCTTACTAGAAGATAGACGTGCTGGTGTCTTGAGTTTAAAGGGCTTAGTCAGAGATTGGCCAGAGGTAGTAACTCTTTATAAAAAAAGCCTGTATATGAATCCCCTTTTCTTACTCTTCATTGTATTCGTGCACAGGAAGTAGGAAACAAAAGTTTTCCTGGTTTAATTAAAGTCTTACACGCAGACTATAAAGATGTGGACATAACTAAATCCTTGTTGGAGACCATCACCATATTGTGTACAGTTCAACACTTGCAGGATAAAGACGATAAAGGATTTAAATTTACTGATTATTTCATTGAGGTACTTTTAAGCTAGAAAAGAAAAGAAAGTGTAGTTTATCAATACTCAGTGTCTTCATTCTTTAGAACTCGAACAATGTCACCATCTTGTTGGATATTCTGGAAGAGTTTGACTTTTACGTCCGTTACAACACCATTAAGCTCTTATCCACTTTGTCAGCCAACCGCTCCAAACGAGTTCAAGAATGTATCTTGACAAATCCTATGGGTATTTCACGTCTAGTAGATATGTTAGATGATAAGCGTGATATTATTAGAAATGGTAAGTAAAGATCAACCAACATACTTTTCACTTACTGACATTATAATGTTTGAATGACAGAGGGTTTATTGTTATTGATCAGCTTAACAAGCAGCAATACTGAAGTTCAAAAGATTGTCACTTTCCAAGCAACATTTGAAAAGTTATTGACTATTATTGAGGAACAAGAGGGTATTTCTGGTGATATTGTGGTTCAAGATAGTTTGACTTTAATGCATAATTTACTCAAGTACAACGTGTCTGATCAAGTCTACTTTCGTGAAACAAGTTGTATTCAACAAATACCAGGATTATTAGGATATGTTGGCGATAGTGAAGCGGATCATGTACCCTATTCATTTGAGGATTGGCCACCACAAAAGGTTGCTAATACCGTGTTAGTTTTACAACTTATTCGCATTTTAACAGAACCTGAAAGCAGTAGCACTCCTATCAATCAAAAAGTGATGATGCAAAGCGGTATACTTTTGCCTATTGTCCAGTTGGGTCTTTGTTCAAATGCGCCTTCCATTGTTAGAACTGAAGCATTGTATGCAATTGCATACGTTGTATCTAGCAATGTGGAGAACCAAACCATGTTTGCTAAAGTGGTTGTAGCAAGCCCTCCTCAAGGCGAGCAATTACCCGGTATTCCACGCCCTGCTATTGTCTCACTCATTTCAATCGCTGTGAACGAGGATCAAGGCACCACTTACAGCTATTCAAGTCGTGCAGCTGCTACCTATGTCGTTTATTCATGTTTGGAGGAGAATTCAGATGCTCAACTTGTATTAGCTTCAACACTTAAAGTACCACCAGAGGATAACATCAACAGCAAATTCCCTGATAAAGCTCATTCTGCTGGATCGCTCTTATTAGAAGTAATTGAAAATTGGGAGCAATCATTAGCGGATCCTTATAAAGTATGGTTTGCATGCGATATTCTCTCCTTCATTATCAGAAACAATGAACACGCGAAAGAAATTGCCTCGAGTATTGCATACGGAGATGAGGCAAAGGGTGAAGATCCAGTGCCACTTTTACATCATATCATTGCACAATTATTAATGGCCACCAAGAACCCCCAAACTAATGCACGCATTCCTATTGGCTACTTGTGTCTCTTATGTACCTGGTTATACGATAGTCCTGTATCCGTCAGTTTATTCTTGACAGAAAGCACTCATGTTCAATTTGTAAGTATCCTCTCTTTTAGCAACGCCATGGTCTGTTTTATTGACGTGTTTATTTTCATGTAAAGTTGATACAAGAGATGCAATCTTCCGCTAATGATCCTACAGTACAAGGTCTTGTGGCTTATTTACTCGGCATCACATACGAATACAACGATGATCCATCCACACCTCTCGATAGAGCTAAACTTCAAACTATCTATTCCAGTCGTCTTGATCAATTCAATAGTTTGTTGGCTCATACGGAGATGAGGCAAAGGGTGAAGATCCAGTGCCACTTTTACATCATATCATTGCACAATTATTAATGGCCACCAAGAACCCCCAAACTAATGCACGCATTCCTATTGGCTACTTGTGTCTCTTATGTACCTGGTTATACGATAGTCCTGTATCCGTCAGTTTATTCTTGACAGAAAGCACTCATGTTCAATTTGTAAGTATCCTCTCTTTTAGCAACGCCATGGTCTGTTTTATTGACGTGTTTATTTTCATGTAAAGTTGATACAAGAGATGCAATCTTCCGCTAATGATCCTACAGTACAAGGTCTTGTGGCTTATTTACTCGGCATCACATACGAATACAACGATGATCCATCCACACCTCTCGATAGAGCTAAACTTCAAACTATCTATTCCAGTCGTCTTGATCAATTCAATAGTTTGTTGGCTCGTCTTCGTGACAGTCCTGCCGTAAAAAACGCCCCTCAGTATTTACAAATCTCAGCTCAAGAAGAATCCATATCAAATTCTACTCATTCATTACCTTCACTCCTTTTGGATAGTGTTTTCGTTGAACTTTTTAAATCGACTTATGGTAAGGAATAGCAACTGAGGTGATGTATGGCTATACTGATGCGCTTCAATAGAAAATATACAGAGATCGATTAAAAAGAAGCCAGCCAAGTTCAATAAGTTGGATAGTAGAACTAGTAAGTGTTAAGCGTCGTGAAGCGGGTGTCCAAGTGATAGCTAAACCTCGGTTTTATTAGATTCACCTGCACCACCCAGTCCAGTTATTCCCGACCAAGTAATTCAAAACTACAAAACCACAATCGAACAGCAAGGAAATCAAATCAAGTCACTTGAGGAAAAGATTGCCGAGTTAGAGGTTTCTTTGCAACAACTCGTAAGTTTTGCTTAAAGGCCCTCTCCAGCGTAAATATTAACCTTGTATTTGATAGAAATCAAGCGAACAGACGTTACAACAGGAATTAAAGTCCACTCAAACTGAGCTCACAAACGTAACAGAGGAGAATACATCATTGAAACAAAACATATCCACTTTGGAAACAAATCTGACAAAGGTGTCATCTGGACCTCCCTCAGATGCCCAATTGTCAAAGACAAGGGAGCTTGAGAAGAAATTGGCTGAAGAAAAGAGCAAGTTTACCGATTTGGAGAAAGAACAAGAAGATCTTCTTGTTTGTATGGGTAAAGTATTAAAGGGACGCGATTGTACAGAATTACATATTAAATACACCCATTGTACCTTTTAGGTGAACAAGATCTCGATATCAAAAAGTACAAAAAGAGGTTAAGGGACCTTGGTGAAGTTGTCACAGACAGCGAAGATGAAGACGAGTAGTATAGTAGTTGACATTTACGACATGATGGAAATGTATCTAGACCTGTAAAGCTATGTTACTTTTATGACGGAGAGTTGTTAATTTTAAAAATAAAAACTTAATCTAATCTTGAAGCTTTGGACTCTTTACAAGTGAGGGATCCAAAAGAATGAATCAGTAGCATCGATTATATAACGCATCAACTGAATGTGTGTATTCACTGGAAATACTCGATCATTTATTCTTTTCTATGGTATATTCCTTTGTCTTCCAGAACGACGTTTTGTTGATTTGAACTCTTGGGAGTTCCTGTGCTGATGGCGGCACTCGAATTGTTTTAAGGTCAGAAGAGAAATCGGTCTCATCCTTGCTAGCGAGTGTCAATTGAGTTGGTAGCGATTGCCAGTGCACTGTCTACAATATATAAAGCATTAGAAGATTCAATCAAAAAGAGGCATAGCATGAAAAAGACATACTTGAGCGTGAGTTCCGATCTTTGCAAATTCAGAAAATGGAATGACCAAACTACTTGCACGCCATCGTTCGTATAAGGCTCTGTTGGCAGGATCACCTAGAATGTCATAAGCAGCTTTGATCTTGTCAAACGCTTGACTTTGTTCACCTAGAAGCAACGATGAATAGAACGCTCTTTGGTAATTTTAGTACTTTAGTGGATGAGGCTTACCTGACTGAGAGGCTTGCTTATCAGGATGGTGTAAAAGTGCCAAACGCTTGTACTCTGTCTTGATTTGCTCGGGCTTTTTCAACGTCAAAATCAGTCTCTGGCCAAATATATGTATTCAATCAGCTTTTGCCTTACCGAGCTGGTATCTACACAATTAAGAATTGCGTATAGATCTTCTCCTTTATCCTCAATATCAAAAATCGATTGCATAATGTTGAAAAATGAAAGCGTGAGAAACAATTTTTAGCTCATGAAGAAGTTTTTATTTATTTATATTCTAAATTACATTAAAGGTGGGAAGAAAAGAAGTTATTGAGTTTTTTTAACATGGAAGTCTACTATATAATTTATAAAGGGGAAAAGAAGGTATTGAAAATGCTAGAGGGGTTCATTTGTATGAGTAAGGATGCATAATAATTGGATTGGATAATTAGAGAAAAGATGGGGTGTCAAGGACAATTTAATAACGTCCTCCACCGCCACCATAACCTCCACGACGGTTTCCACCACCATAGCCTCCTCCACCGCCGCCGTTACGGTTTCCGCCACCATAACCACCGCCATTACGGTTTCCACCTCCGTATCCGCCACCACCGTTGCGGTTTCCACCACCGTAACCTCCACGGCCACCACCACGACCTCCACCATATCCACCACCATTGTTGTAACCACCACGACCACCTCTGTTATCACGTTCTTGAAGAGGAGGTAAAGAAGAGGGTGCAGTTAATGTGATGTTTTGAGTGGTCCAAGGTCTGCCGGCCAAAAGAACAGATCCATCCTCCTTCACTTCAACCTTTGAGCAGTTAATATCAAAGACAACACCCATAGAATCTTGAGTCATACGCCAGCTCTTGAGATCGTCATAACCTAATTCGGGATATTCACGGTTTAAGATGTTACGAACATAACCGGGATGTTGAATAGTATAAGAAAGTTGCATCAAGAGAGTAGTTTGACCTTCTTGAGAAGTTAAAAGAGAACGAGAGGGCACACCTTGATGATAACCAGTCATAAAAGCGAGGGCAGCAGCAACGGCATTTTCAGCACCATGCTTCTCGATCAATTGCTTAGCAGAGTTGGCAAAGAAAGGTAAGACTTCGGGCTTGACAAGGTCAATAGACTTGAAAGCATCATCAGTGGTAGCTTCAATGATATCTTCGGGACGAGGGGCAGATAATTGCTCAAACTTGACACCAGTACGCTTGGAGATGAAAGATAAGAGACCTTCTTCAGCGGGCTTGAAGAAAGTGACACACACACCGGAACGACCAGCACGACCAGTACGACCAGATCTGTGAACATAAGATTCAGTATCCTTAGGAGGTTGACAATTGATGACTAAATCGACTTGAGGAATATCTAAACCACGAGCGAGCACATCAGTACAGACAATACACTTGTATTTGCCTTCACGGAAAGCCTTCATAGTGGATTCACGAGAACTTTGAGCAATATCACCATGTAAAACAGCAGCATCTTGCTTGATCTTTTCATGAGCACCCAATTCGTTAGCATCAGCTTTAGTAGCACAGAAAATAACAGTGAGACCACTACGACCATAAACATTCACAACATCACCAATAATATCGGCACGAGTATGATAAGATGAAGGCATAGCAATATGACGAATGTTGGTGTTGGTTCTGTTCTTGGCATTACCAATTAAATCAATACGTTCATAATCGGGCTTCAAGAAACGCTTGATAGTTTCCATGACAGATTCTGGGACAGTAGCAGAGAATAACAAAGTTTGATAATCACGGCTTTCCTTTTGTTCTTGAATACTTTGCAAAAGGTTGAACATATCCTCTTCGAAACCACGAGCATCCAACATTTCATCGGCTTCATCGAGAACAATAAACTTCAAATCGTGCAACTTCATGTTACCAAACTTGATGTGATCGAGGATACGACCAGGAGTACCGACAACAACATCGACACCATCGCGGAAAACAGAGGTTTGCTCATTGTAAGGGACACCACCGTAGACAGGCAAAGTCTTGAGTCTGTTACCAGAGAGTTGCTCGAAATCACCGCACACTTGCTTGGCCAAATCACGAGTGGGACAGAGAACCAACACACGGGGAGAACGACCACGACGTTCCTTGTACTTGGTATCAAGAGCCAATCTTTCAATAACAGGTAAAGCAAAAGCTAAAGTTTTACCAGTACCAGTACGGGCACGGGCCAAAACATCGTTACCATCGAAAATAGTATCAAAAGTAGCAGCTTGAATTTCGAAAAGAGACTTGATACCCTTAGCTTCCAAATTTTCAACGGTGCCTTGAGAGATTCTGAAGTTGGAAAGTTTCAAGTTCTCAGGAATGTCTTCAGCGTTGATATCGATTTCTTCAATCACCTTACGCTTCTTGTTTTCAGGTTCAGGAGTACTGTTGGAAGGAGTGGCAACAGTGGAGTTGGCATTAGAAGCAACCTCAGCATCGGAATCGGTTGACTTCTTCTCCTCTCTATCCCTCTTGCGGGAAGACTTTTCCTTCTTCTCTTTCTTTTCCTTTCTCTCTGAACGAGCTATACAAAGCGTAAAAGAATTGTTTAAAGAACTATTCCTACGTTCAGGTACTTTACACCTTGAGCTTACCTTCTTTATGAGCAACAGTGGGCATCTTTATCGAGATCGTAAAAAATAAATGAGAAGAGATCTTTTTTTTTTTTTTCAAAATAAAAAGATTGATTCTGCAGAAAAACTGTGACGGTTTTAACTTGTAGCCGTCACAAACAGTAACCAATCAAGTAGAGTTTGCGATTAGGCTCTGATTTGTGGTGGATTAGGAAAAGTGGGGTAAAAACGGATCAATCAGACCAGCCTACTATGTAGAAACCGTAAAAGGATTATTTTCAAATGCATTGATATCAACTGCGATATATCTCACTGTCAGGGTATTTGTCAAATGTAAAATATGAGCTTGCATCCCAAGGGGGTATATATATACTACTGACAGGAGTCCAGCGGCGGCAAGTGATCGATCAAGAAAATAATAGCAACCTCACCTTAGATGCTATATAAGCCAGTATTTTCAACAATCCATTGAACAAATTACAATATGAAGGCTACCATAAATATAAAATACGTTATCACTTGACACTTGAGCTGGAATAGTAACAGAAAAGTTTCCGTTCCGCATTGCGATCACTATTGTTATCTGAACTACGGATCAAGAACGCTCTCAATGATTTTTCATTTCTACTGTGAATTTATATCTGCATTTTTGTCTCTTCTCTTTTCATTTCTCATCTTTGTCAATAGAAGCAAGGACAACTATGGATATGGTAAACAACAATGGTAGCAGCAGTGGTGAAGACATAACAAAAGAACAACAACGCTTATCTTCCAATGAATATCATCCCCTTTCTTACATGGCACACAATCAAGCACAGAGCAATAATAAGCGTTGCAATAATGGTGGAAATTTGCAATCAACACTACAGACGAGATTAAATAATATATACTACACAACCTCACCAGCGAAAAACAGTACAATTGCCTCACTCACTCGTGAGCATATGACTAGAGCAGCACAACTATCATCTGCTTCCATGATGGCTATGTCAAAAGAGGTTGTGCTGCCCTACACAATCCATGATTACTCCTCACATTCAGGATCATATCATCCTCAACATATACGTGAAAATAAACCAACTCAACAGGCATCAAGATGGTCCAGTGGGTTACACGATCATGAACAATATATAACCATCAAATTTGATACACCTGTAGTTGCAAGTAAATTGTCGGAAAAATATATCCCATTGAATTCAAATATATACTGACAAAAAGATAAAAATTAGGGACGATCACTTTCGGTAAATTTCACAAAGGACATGTTTGCAATCTAAAAGAGTTCAAGGTATATGGTGGAATGGACCCTCAAGAGGATATGATTGAAATTTTACATAGCGGTAAGTGGAGCAAAAAATGTTTCATTGACAAATACTCATAACACTCACTAGGTTTGAAGAATGATACTGAGCCAGAGTGCTTCCCTTTAAAGACTCAGCAAAAGAATATGGTATGAATACTACAGCGTACGCAGTTTCGTTGTACTAACGGATTACAAACGAAATAGATTGTGCCAATGAAATATATCAAAATTGTTCCACTTTCAGCATTTGGTGCAAACTTCAATTACAGTATATGGTACGTTGAAGTGCGTGGTATAAAGCAAGAGGCAGTCATTCAACGAGTATGCTCCGATTATGAAAATGTAAGTTCACCTCTGTCTTCATGCTTTTAACTTTACGCTAAGCTGTGGTATAATAGTTCAAAGAAACAGAAACAACACGTCTCTGCTTGAAATATTTTCGCCAAAAGAACATGATGGATGTCTTTTACATACTCAAGAACAGGACAGGAGTAGAGTTAGAACATCCATTGATATCAGATTTACATAGACATTTAGTGATCGATGCAAACTTCAGTGCAGCAGAAGAAATACTGCAACAAACACATCAAAGTAACATTTACAAGCCTTACTCGGAATCTGCAACATACAAACCCGTGTGGAAACAAATACATGCAACCAGTGAGGATGGAGACGCACCGTGTGCCAGAGGAGGTCATCAGATGTGTTTAGACGAACAAGATCGTATGATTTATATACTCGGTGGATGGGATGGAAAACGAGATTTATCTGACTTTTGGTGTTACGATATGCGTGAAAATCGATGGCATTTGTTGAGTTCGGATACCCAACTGTGAGTGTGTTAATCATTACGCTTTTAAAGTTTACATACATGTTGACTAAATAGTAAACGTATAGCCAAGGTGGACCTAGTCCAAGATCATGTCACAAAATTTGCTTTGACCCTGTCATTTAGTGATCGATGCAAACTTCAGTGCAGCAGAAGAAATACTGCAACAAACACATCAAAGTAACATTTACAAGCCTTACTCGGAATCTGCAACATACAAACCCGTGTGGAAACAAATACATGCAACCAGTGAGGATGGAGACGCACCGTGTGCCAGAGGAGGTCATCAGATGTGTTTAGACGAACAAGATCGTATGATTTATATACTCGGTGGATGGGATGGAAAACGAGATTTATCTGACTTTTGGTGTTACGATATGCGTGAAAATCGATGGCATTTGTTGAGTTCGGATACCCAACTGTGAGTGTGTTAATCATTACGCTTTTAAAGTTTACATACATGTTGACTAAATAGTAAACGTATAGCCAAGGTGGACCTAGTCCAAGATCATGTCACAAAATTTGCTTTGACCCTGTAAGCAAATCAATATTCGTTTTAGGAAGATACGTAGAATCGCCAACTGCACCCGGTCAAACACTGGAGTCTGACTTTTATAGATACTATGTTGAGTTTGACCAGTGGGTTAAAATAAGTGACCATACCGCTGTAAGTGTACACCTTACCTTTTATCGAAAATAAGTTTCTTACATGCATGATTTATAGACTGAGGGTGGACCTGAGTTAATATTTGACCATCAAATGTGTGTCGATTCTGAAGATGAAACACTATACGTTTTTGGAGGAAGGACAGTGAGTGGCGATACGAATATTCAAAACTACAGCGGATTATACTCGTATAACATAAAATTCAATCAATGGAAATTAGTGAGGTAATTCTCAATGCACACTTCTGCATATTCACATTGATTTATTTTTTATATATTTTATAGAAATGATGATATGAAGACTTCCGAGCCGAGATCAACCACACCTTTAAAATCAAGAGTCGGACACTCAATGCTATTCGATCAAAGTCAAAGGTCGCTCTATGTCTTTGCCGGTCAACGAGTAAAGGATTATTTGTCCGACCTCTATCGCTATGCAGTTGATGAGGATATTGTATCTGAGATAACGCAAGATTATTCAAAAGATGCGGGACCTGATTCAGGTTTTACACAACGAGCAACCATAGATGAAGAACTGCAAGAAATATATGTTTTATCAGGTTATATGCGTAATCCTGGGTGTGATGTTGTAAGGAATGCATTCTGGGTCTATTCCATAAAGAATAATGAATGGAAGAAGATTTATCAGAACGAGAACCGTGACTTTGATTGCGCACCTTGCCCACGCTTTGCACACCAAATGGTTTATGATTCCACTACAAAGACTCACTATTTATTCGGTGGCAATCCAGGAGAGCAAATGAATTCGAGCAAAAGATTAGATGATTTTTGGGAATTACAACTTGTAAAACCTGATCCTTCGGCCATACTGAGACGAAGTCTATATATGGTCCGTATGCAGAAGCTTCGCGAGTTATGCAGCAAAGCTTGCGAGATGGAACACGAAGATGTGAGTAGAGAAACTTTGGCAGCATTAGAGTATCTCAGAGAGCATGTTGCACCTGTGGTCGACCATGATAGCGAAGCAGAATCGAAAGAATTTCACCAAATGTGTGCCAACCTGTGTTTACTAGAAACGATGATGGATGGCCCAGAAGAAACAAACAGCAAGGAATCCATTATGAATGATATTGTTAAATCAGAAGGTAAATTTGAAGTATGAGCTTGATGTTTCAACATTGTTTATTTATGCAATTTAGTAGATGCTTTACATTCAGACAGAACCAAATTATTTGAGAAACTATTAGAGTACATTCCTCAAAATATGAAAGAACCTCTAGGAAAACTAACAAACGCAGTTAAATTGATATAACAAATACATAAATATTGATATAATAAAAAATGTGTATATATAAAATCATCATAGAATTACATAATTTGTTCTTTTCCCCTTCACCTTCTTTTTATATTACATTAAATGATTGATAAAGACCTGAAACATAAGCTTGTGTTAGCACATGGAGGACTAATGGTATTTGCATGGCTAGTCGCCGTACCATTAGCTATTGGAGCAAATATGTATGCAAGAAAAAAGAATAAAACGTGGGGAACTAAAGTACATATGATCGTCATGGCGACAATTGCATTTTTACCTTTTACGATATCTGGTATTATCGCGTTTACTGTAGCGGGAAAGATTAGTTTTAGACCCCATTCGGTAGTACAACAACAACAACAATAACAGTGCGACAAAAATTAATCTATATAATTATAGGGCATTGGAACTATATTAACTATGGGTGCATGGATACAAGTGTTAATAGGTGTAATTAACCATGGTATATTTAGATATAGATTAAAAAACAATTGTTTACCTAATTCTCGTCCCTGGAACAACTATGTTCATATTTGGTTCGGCCGAGCACTATCTTTACTAGCGTTGATAAACATACCCTTAGGCATGAGGATCAAGAAAGCAAGTTTGGCATTGTATATTGTGTATGGTATTTGGATTGCGCTACTAGGAATAATGTTTCTCTATTTGACATGGATGAAACAAGAAGGTGTAAAATTGGATATCCAAGAGGAAATAACTAAAAAGGATTACGAAGATAAAGAAGAATACAGCCCTATTACTACTGCTGCTGCTGTAAGGAATGAATAAAGAGTGTTATTTATTTGTGTCTGCTCCTTCCAAAAAAAATCTTTTTCCTTTAAAAGTCAGAATGCTATTTTAATTCACTTCTCTCGCCTTCTATCTTTCAGCTCCTTTTCTTTTACTCATTCACTACCTAATCACATTTCACAAAATAGAAGATTATGACCACTGTCTTAACGGAAACTAGAGAAAGCATTCAAGACCATGAGAAGAACATATTACAACTAACAACAAATACTGTGCCGGTGAAATCTTTAGAGACAAAAACAGAGGTCGAGAATAGAAGGGAAAAAAGGGCCAGTAGTGGCTATTCAATATACGACGTATTCCTTACATTCATATTATCCACGCTACACTTTTTGTATCTGTCCTTCATATCAATCAAGACATTGAACTCATATATTTATAACTTATACCTTTCTAATGGGCACAACAATGAAGATATTCTCCAGCGCATACAATATGACAAAGCTCAATTAACAAAAATACCAGGACACCTCACCATCAATATATCGCGCGAGTTATTAAGTTCGAGAACATTAGGGGATTGGGAGGAAGCAATGTACAATATATCAATTGCCACCTGTTGGGCTTGGGAGTTTGGTATTAAAGAAGTGTCCGTTTACGATGCATCAGGTAATGCTTATTTCATGCGAAAATTGGATATGAAACCTAATGTTGATAACATAGGTGTTATGAAGTCTATGGAGATTGAATTATACAAGCAACAATCGAATATGGTACATAATTGGATAAATACAACTTCTTTAACAGAAAAGAACAGACCTGGTAATTTAAGATGATTCAAGTTTTTCTATTTGAGGACTTTAATTTAATATTGACTTATTTATAGCAATCAAATTCTCAATTTTATCAGGTGAAAACGGTCAATCACACATGGGACATGTCGCACAAGAAATCGCTCTTCAATCTAATGATAAGAGCAAAATTGACATCAAGTTGGTGGATAAATACATGCATGGTAAGTTCGGTGGATATGGGAATCCGTACTAGCATAGCGTTGTCTCATACAACATTCATACAGAAAATACAATTTCGGACCCTGATTTGATGATTGTGTACGATGGACTTCCACATAATTATATTTCATTGGATGGATATCCTCCCTGGTTTATCCGCTTAACAGAAATTGCAAATTGCTCAAATTATCACAAGATGACCTACGATTTATTTTCCAAGTGTTTATACAGATATTCTAGAGTAGAACAACGTCTTGGTAGATAAATAAAAAGATGGGAAAAGAGTTTATTCAAGCTGTATCATGGAGGCCGTTTTTATGGATCTTGCGTTTCTTCTGTTCACCACATCTTTGCATAGGTTACATTGAACTTTGTTTTTGGCACATCTTTTTTTATGCTCTTTTAATTCGGCACACCTCCCACAATCTTTAGACTTTTCAGCGCATTTATCCTTATGTATACACCAAGTACAAGTCTTACATAGCTTTCCTTCGTGCATATGTCTGCTCCATTCCACAGGAGTGAATCTTTTAGTTGTAATCGGATGCAAATCCTGAACATCAGCATCAGCTGTGCCTTGCTGGTTGATAGCTGGTGAGCGGTGGAGACTATGGCCAATGATCAGCTTTGATGTATCCTTGACTTCAGCATCCTCTTTGTTTGGGTTCGAAGTAACTGGCTGCGAAATTTCTTGACCCTTATCAACTACGTCTTCAACTTTACTGAGCTTTTTTCCGTATATTTCATTCACTTTTTCGTATGAATAATCACCACTGTAGTATACCTCCTTTGCTAGGGCATATTTAGATAGTTGGTCAGCTTTACGAAGGCAGTAGACTTTGTCTAAATCACTGGATTGAATGCTCTGATCTAAACGTAAAATGTATTCATCGATCTGTTCAGCAGGTGTTTCGCGATCGAGGTAACATTTGACCACATGTAATCTCAACTGCTTAGCCCATTTTTGATGATCTGATTTTACCAGCAGTGTCTCAAGCTCTTTTAGATCGTATTCTACTGCGTCGTATTTGGTGATAGTAAGCATTTCTTGGATTATTTCTCGTAGCGTTTCCTCTTCATCTACACCTCGTTTCCCTAAAAAGTCTTTGACTGTATTTTTCAAATCGTTAAAGCACTGAGATGTATCGGTATAAGTTTCGTCTAAGTTTGGTCCTTGAATCAATAGTGCATCTTTTATATCTTTATTGGAACCCTCCACTATCTTTGTTTCGCCTCGTATGGCACTCAAATCCACTTGAATCGTCTTTATTTCCTCTTCAAGTTGGCTAGATACTCGCTTTTGAGACCGAATAATTTCTTCTCCTCTGCTTTCCATCTCTCGATGCAGTTTTTCTCAGTGTTTTTTTGCAGCGCACTTTCATAACTTTCTAAAAGAAACGCACTTTCGCTCATGAAGGGGTCATCTTGAAAGCAAAAATAAGGATCGATTTGCTTGAAGTGGGATTCGTATCCATCTTTTGCTTTTATCGCATCATTAAGGTACTTTTGATATTCCAGCTCTGATTTTTGAGTGCTCGAAGTCTTTTGTTTGTTTGGAGAGTGTCCAAAATGGAATCTAAAGATACTCGGGGGCAGAGTGGATGATCGAGTTGGTGAACGAGTCGATGGACTATGACTTGCGGGACCTATGATTGCAGGTAACCTTACATTCATATTATCCTTCCTCTTCAAGTTGGCTAGATACTCGCTTTTGAGACCGAATAATTTCTTCTCCTCTGCTTTCCATCTCTCGATGCAGTTTTCTCAGTGTTTTTTGCAGCGCACTTTCATAACTTTCTAAAAGAAACGCACTTTCGCTCATGAAGGGGTCATCTTGAAAGCAAAAATAAGGATCGATTTGCTTGAAGTGGGATTCGTATCCATCTTTTGCTTTTATCGCATCATTAAGGTACTTTTGATATTCCAGCTCTGATTTTTGAGTGCTCGAAGTCTTTTGTTTGTTTGGAGAGTGTCCAAAATGGAATCTAAAGATACTCGGGGGCAGAGTGGATGATCGAGTTGGTGAACGAGTCGATGGACTATGACTTGCGGGACCTATGATTGCAGGTAAATATTCTGTCGTGAGCCAAAATAAGTGCTTGAACAATGTAGTAATTAAAATACTGTATATACCTTCACTTGGCCTTCCATTATAAAATCCCCTATATATAGCTTTTATGATGTATATGTATTTGTTTAAATCTTTTCATTTTCAGAAACCGTTGTGTATCAGGTACCTTCTTCTTCTTTTGAAAGAGAATTCGGTAAGTTGGGTTGGCCGCTCATTCTTAATTGCAAGAATTAGAAACTGGAAAAGAAGTTGAGGTACGAGAATAACACGAAGATGTTATTTATTAGAAATATGTAACCTGAACTAGCCGAGCCACACCATGTGTACCTTTGGCTAAACCGCTGCGCTATTTTATGCTATTTCATGTCTTGCAGGTATGGGTGGAGCATACAATTACCTTGGAGACCCTTTGCTTTTGCTGAGACAGATGCAGTAGGCACGATAGGCGCTCACTCCGTATTCCTGTAATAATGACATCCTGATTGCTAAAGTAATGCAACACAAGAACTCAGTCTGCGTCCGGGTCGTGTAGTACATTGTGTAACGATAAAGTTACTCTCTTGACTGATGAGCAAAAGTAATATGAGTCTCTGCCGTGTTGAAAGCCAAACTTCACAAAAATCTACGCCTCGCAATAGCGTATTGTGCCTGTAAGTTTCCACTGGTGTAAGAATTTATCGTACTTGTGGTATGAAATTGTTGGGTAGCAATGAGAGACGTGTGTATTTCGATTTACTGTTACGGAATTTAAAATGATGATGATAAAAAAAAAGATCAATCAATTTTCTTTTTTCACACTTCTTTTGTAATTTTATAGACTTCCCAAAACTATGACCGAAATATCTCCCAAAAATGCAACTGGCTTGCCTTTACGTTACTCGAACGAAAAGTTGATGAGGCTCTACGGAATGGATGTCTTTTCTGCCATTTCATCATCAGCTATGGTCTCCCCCTTTATCGCTATCGTTGATAGGTAATTTAATTAAACAGGTTTTATTTAAACTTTGAAACAGACATTCATCCGACGCTCATCTATATCAGATCTATCATTGAAAACCTTAATGGAAAAAGACCTCTTGGAGAAGGGTTGAAGTATGGCGTTCGCACTTTTTTATCAACACCATTTAAATTTGCCTCTTCTCCTCAATTCCGCTTGGTTCTTGGTCTTTACTTCAGTACCTATGCAACAGCCAACCTTGTTGATACGACTTGCGAGCAATACTCGGTGGAAGCATCAAAGGCATCTTGGTATAAGTTCCTTGCAACAACTTTTTTCAACATGAGTTTGTGTATTTATAAGGATAAGCAGTTTACACGTATGTTTGGTACATCAGCAAGTAGACCTTTACCCAAGTTATGCTACTTCCTATTTGCAGCTCGAGATTCATTGACGATTGCTGCCAGTTTTAACGCACCACCAATTGTATCAGCATTCCTTCAAAACAGTTCGATGGCTTTATCCGAAAAGACGGCTAATGTGGTAGCTCAGTTGTTCTCTCCAGCAGTAGTTCAATTCGCAAGTACACCAGTTCACTTGTATGCGTTAGATTTGTATAATAGACCTGGAGCCACTTTGCCCATGAGAGGTCAATTGATTCGAAAAGAATATTTCAAGAGCTCTTTGGCAAGAATCGCACGTATTGGTCCTGCTTTCGGCATTGGAGGCGTGGGAAATTCTTTTGTTCGCAGCTATAGAAGTTATGTGCTTTAAATATTTTGACATTTCCCAGGCTCCCCACCGTGTAAAATAAACTAGACTCCTTTTGATCTTTTGTAATATTAAATACATATACTATTGATTTAAAGTTACTCGAGGGAAGCATCTCAGTATCCCCGAATTCGGGTTTTGGTATTGTCCAAGGCACACACCTTAATACCCTTTGTGCATTTTTAAATGTTTCAGATCAGGTGTGGTAATGCAAAAGTTAATCACTGTGTGCCCGTCCCTCATTTAGAGTTTATTTGTTCATACTGTTCGATGTATAGAAAAGTGAATCGTACATGATTTCTTGCTCTATCCGGATCTCTATTATTCAGGATCGCTAGTTGTATTTATATTCTCAGATTCTCAGACAGTTTTTATACGCATTTATTAGGTCAACCGCATAACGCCTTTTATCCATTTCCACCTCTACCCCAATAAACCGCTTTCAAACCTGTGAAATTGGGAATAGCAGGCCATTGCTAGGTTAGAAATGTCCACAGTAGTAGCATGGATATTTTGAATAAAATTTAATCCTTAGAAGAGCATTTCATGCTTTCATGTGTATGTACATCTTTTTAGTGAAAGGTTCCGAATAACATAACTACGATGACTACAAGTTTAGAAAACTCTCATATTATTTTTGCAAGCAACTCCAGATAAGATGAGTACGTGTACCTGTAATCCTTCTAAGAACTATTTCGTGGTAAGAATAATAATGTTTACTTTGTATGAGGTCACTCTTTTGAGCATTTTCTCCATTACATTTGTTGGGATGTATTGTTATAAACTTGATTGCATTAAGACTTTTGTTTAGCCGTTTAACAACGAATTTAAACAGACGTCCCTTTTTTACAATTTTCTTTCTCTGCAAGGTGACAACTTACAGGTCTGTCAAATTTCAATTTCCGATTCGAGTACTTCTTTAAAGACTTTCACCCGTCACTTTAAAAGCCTTTCACCCGTCACTAAAGCCTTTTCACCCGTCACTCTAGATGTATTTCACCCGTCACTTCAAGGTATTATACCCGTCACTTACAAAAGATTTCACCCGTCACTTACCCCAAACAACTTCTAGAACCTTCAATTCTCGATACCAGTTGTGCCTTATTTTTGCCTAGTTACTTTCTTAAAATATCAAATTTGTGCATGAATGGAGGCAAGTTTCCGCCATTGAACCAGACTAAAAAAAAAACTAGTGTTTTTTTCCCCTTAAAGTCCAGCTTTTTCTGCCTGAAGCTGGTGGGGTTATGATGAAGAAAAAAAAAATTTTGCTTAGAAATCAACTTCTTTGAAATCAGTGCGGTGTTACAAAAATTGTCGTATAAAATAAGGTTTATTTTTGATCGGCATGCCTTCAATTATTCAACATTATTCTTCTCTAAAATATGTCTTCTAACGATACTTTCCACGGATGGGCTGTTACTGCCAAAGGTAATTATTTGAAACACTGATGTAAGAGACTATAAAAGAAGATACTAAATCCGTCATTACTAATTATTTAGATGCCCCTTTGCAATGGATCGAGTTGCCCTTGAAAAACTTTGATGACGATAGCGTCGATATGAAGGTCAGTCATTGCGGTGTCTGTGGATCTGATATTCATACACAATCCGAAGACTGGGGAAATACTGACTTCCCATGTGTTACTGGTCATGAAATTGTCGGTGTATGTACTGCTGTTGGCAAAAATGTGAAGCACATCAAGGTTGGTGATCGTATTGGTGTCGGTGCTCAATCTGGCTCTTGTCTTGAATGTAAGCAATGCTTAAGAGGGGAGGAGAACTTGTGTCAAGGTCCTAGAACAAGCACTTATAACAGTCGTTATCCAAATGGTGATAAGTCTTTCGGTGGTTACGCTGATAAATGGAGAGGTCACCAACGTTTTGTCTTCAAGATTCCTGACGATATGACCAATGAGGTTGCTGCCACTTTCTTCTGTGCAGGTGTTACAACTTACTCTCCCTTTAAAAGATACAATGTTAACAGTACCAGTAAGGTTGGTGTCATTGGTATCGGTGGATTGGGTCACTTTGCTGTACAATGGTAACTTAGTCACAAAAATATTCCGCAATTGCAATCCTCTCTAACATAATTTTCGCTTACAATCTTTAGGGCAAAGGCTATGGGTGCTCATGTTGTAGCCCTTTCAAGTTCTGACAAGAAGCGTGGTGATGCCAAAGAACTTGGTTGTGATGAATATGTCGTCACCAATAGACCAGAAGAGGTTGAACCCCTTATGGGTACATTTACTCATATTCTTGCCACCAACATCAGTGAAGATTTCGATTGTAAGTCATTTATTCATTTAGCTATTACAAACCCATCATTATACTGACTCTGTCTTTATAAAAAAAATTTTTAGGGGAAATGTATTTTAATCTTATTGATACTAATGGTTACTTTATCATGGTGGCTCTTCCAAAAGCTCCTCTCTCCGGAATTCCTTCCATGACTTTGGCATGTCGCCAAATCGCTCTTGTGGGATCATTGATTGGTTCTCCAGCCATGATTGAAGATATGCTAGAATTTGCCGCTAAGCACGACGTCAAGCCCTGGTTAAATAAGTACTCTATGAAAGATTGTAATGAGGCAATCAAAGCTTTCAAAGAAGGAAAGCCTAGATATAGAATTATTTTAGAAAACGAGAATGTAGTATAATCATTACATGTAACAATAGTCTCTGTATAGAATATTATTTATTTGATAAACATTATTTTTAACATAAATCTATCTTTTAATGATGATTCATATTTTAATATAAGAATATTATTATAAATGGACGTTGAAAATCAATTTTTCCTCATCTCAAAAGATGGAAATACCTGATATGGTAAAGTAAACGTACAAGTTGACTAATTGAAAAATTTATTATATTAGCAAAACAATAATTTTGAGTGTAAGCATCACGTAACATGTGTTTATTCGAAATCTATCTGCTGTATTACATTTGACAATCATTTCTTACGGAAAGCAAATGTGAGTTTTATGTAAGCTGTGGTAGGAAATTTTTATTGCTAGATTAAATACCATACATTAACTTTATTTGATTAAAAAATATAAAGTTGGTAAAGCAGCTACAACTGTTTTGAGAAAACAACATAGATGTCGAATTAGACAGGATGTTATGGGCCGAATCAATCGTAAAGGATAGCGATTTTGAGTAGTGTTAGTAGAAGACTAATCATTTTTTTATTTTGTTATATTCGTGGAATGACTCGTAAGAAAATGAAAATCAACAACAACAGTTGCCTCTCATGTTTACAGATAAAATTAAACTTCATACAACGTACACACTGACTAATTGAAAAATTTATTATATTAGCAAAACAATAATTTTGAGTGTAAGCATCACGTAACATGTGTTTATTCGAAATCTATCTGCTGTATTACATTTGACAATCATTTCTTACGGAAAGCAAATGTGAGTTTTATGTAAGCTGTGGTAGGAAATTTTTATTGCTAGATTAAATACCATACATTAACTTTATTTGATTAAAAAATATAAAGTTGGTAAAGCAGCTACAACTGTTTTGAGAAAACAACATAGATGTCGAATTAGACAGGATGTTATGGGCCGAATCAATCGTAAAGGATAGCGATTTTGAGTAGTGTTAGTAGAAGACTAATCATTTTTTTATTTTGTTATATTCGTGGAATGACTCGTAAGAAAATGAAAATCAACAACAACAGTTGCCTCTCATGTTTACAGATAAAATTAAACTTCATACATGTTAATAACACCTTGTATCGATCCATCTCATAGATAAACTTTTCACTACTTAACACTATTTGTACTAATATAAAAATAAATACAATAACGTATATTATTGCAGTATAGATGTAAGGTAGCTTTATTAGCCATTTTTTTAGTGCCTTGAAAAACCAACTTACTTAAACTCATGTCCGGTGAAGGCCTCGGACACCTCTCAAAAAACACACCGTATATCACGTGATTTAACAAATTTTTTGAATTTTGCGTTTGAGCCAAATATTTTTTCAAAATTTCCAAAATTGTCGTAACGAAAAGAAGATTCAAACCCAATCCTAAACCCAGACGGATCCCGAAGGTGCAAGAAGGTTCCAGAAGGTGAAGGTCCTAGAAGGTTCCAGGAAGCAAGTCACTTGATTATTAATCATTGATTAATAATCATAGTATCCGGAACCTTCCACAAGTTTCCACAAGTTTCCACAACATTCCATGTTTCTATTTAGAATATTCTATTTTACATTTCGAAAACTATATATATAAGTGTTATCCCTACACTCAATAAAATATCAATTATCACTTTACTTTTAATTATTATTCATTGCAAGTATACTATTGGTTGTTATAAGGTCAGAACGACAAAATAAGAGGGAAAGATGGCCGAGTTGGTCTAAGGCGTCACGTTAAGGTCGTGATCTCTTCGGAGGCGTGGGTTCAAATCCCACTCTTTTCACTTTTATTTTTCGCTGGGTTGGTAGTGCATGTAGTCCATAATTTTTTGCAAGACGAAAAAAAATAAGGTCCTGTACTGAGCTTGACAGAAAATAGAATGGATTGCTTCCAAAAAGTAGCCAGAATGTAATATTGGTTTATGGCAAAAATAAGTTATTATGAAGACTGTCTCCCATCTTGTTATGGTGTTAGTGTCAATATGGTACGAAGAAAAACATAATTTCAAAATACTGCAGATTCAGCATATTAACAAACTTTTGTCAGTGCTTTAGTCAGTAAAATCTCTCTAAATAAGTAAGCTATGCTGTGCAAAAAAGACTTGAACATTGTAGGAAACGTCCTTTGAATTATATTTAGTATGACCATCATGCCATTTGTTTGTTTTTATTTTTATTGTATTCAACAAGAAGTAGTTATTTACTCTAAAAAATAAACAGAGAAACTACTCGAAGTGATGCAACCATCATCTTGCGACTATCTTCTATCTTGTCTTCTTCTTTCGCTCCTTTCACGGCTTCTTTCTCTGGGTTTATCTCTTTCGTTTCTATCGCCTCTGTCACTTTTATCATTCTTCTCACTTCTTTCACGACTTCTATATTTCGATCTTGAGGAGTGGTGTCTTGAAGATGAAGAGGAATGGTGTGACCGACTTGATCTACGGTGAGAGGAAGAAGAGTCTCTGGGTGACCTAGATCTTCTTCTGCTAGAATGTTCACGTCGTTTATCATCGTCGTAATAACGAGATTCTTTATCCTCGCTTCTTCTATCATCGCGATCATCACGGTCCCTTCTTCTACTTTCACTTCGTCTACTGTAATCATCGTCTCTTCTGCTGCTGCTGTTACTTCCACCTTCAACACGCTTGTTATCATCTCTTCTATCGTCACGATCGTCCCTTCTTCTATCATCATGTCTATCGCTACGTCTGCTTTCACTACGTCTACTACTTTCACTTCGTCTGTCATCGCTTCGTCTATTATCACTGTGCCTACTTTCATCTTTCCTATCTGATCGAGGGGATCTTGATCGCGAATATCTTCTATTACTGCTACCACTGTTATGGTCTAATCGAGAACCAGAACCCATTCCTTCGGGGTGATATTGTTTTGAGTCATGTCTCATTGATTGTTGGTTATGGAAACCGCGTCCCATACCACCGCCACCTCTACCGCGACCACCTCTACTATTGTTGAAACCACCACGGAAAGAATGGTTGTTGAAACCAAACATCTCTTGCGGAGGAGGCATACCAGGGAATGGGGGCATAAACATATTAGGGTCAAAAGAGGGGTTCATGAAGGGTCTTGGTCCATCCATATCATCATTATTGTTGAAACCAAAACCGGGAAATCTATTATTCATGAAAGGAGGACGAGCCATATTCATCCAGTTCATATCAGGTGGAACAAACATATCGGGATTTCCAGGCATCCCCATGTTGTTATTTTCACCACTGTTGAAGTTATTTGGTTTTCTCATGGGAGGTTTTCTTTCATCGTTATTGTTATTTTCTGTAGTGGTGATTTGGGATGACTATAAATATGAATGACACAGTTTTAGATCATCTTTTCACAGTGCGGTACTTGTGAAATGCTTACCTCTTGGTTTGCGTTTCCATCCACGTTTGTATCCATAGGATCTTCGGTACCTGTATGCGTATCGTCAACGTTGTCTGTTTTCATGTGTTCAATTGGTTGTTTATGCTCTTGTTCTTCCAAGTAAACTTCGATTGCTGATCTTAATGTTTTATTGACGATAATTTGATCCATTGTAATATTTTCCACTTGACAAAAAGGACAGACGCTTGATTTCTCGAGACTTGTCGTTATACCTGAAATATAAAAGTATGAATAAAAAGCTTTCTTTAAGATGATATTGCTTTTCTTCCTATTGTATTCTCTAGTGCATCCATTTTTTTTTTTTTTTATGCACTAATTCGTCTTTGCACCCGCACACACACACACACACACACATTTTAACAAAAGAAAAAGCATTTTCCCTTCAATTCAATAGCGCAATAAAAGAGATGATTCGACATTCAGACAAAATGCTTTTATCCGGACAAATATAATAATATGTGTGTATATACAATATAAAAGAAAAGAAAGAGAGATATTCATGGTACGTACATTCTTTACAAAAGGATTTTCCACAGCATGATAACAGTACAGCATCCGTCATCAATTTATCACAAATCGTACAAGTCAGCTCTTGCGGTTTATCTTGTCGTTGTTGTTGAAGTTGATCTGCATTTTGGTTTCTATGACAACCAGACGTGAATTAATTAGTCAGAAAAGACAAGGCATGACTCACTCGAGTGAAATTACATACCTTGCGTGAGGTCGTTGAACAAACTGGCCCTTAGGAACATTGGGGCAATAGTAAATCCAGTGGCCAGGTTGTCCACATTTAAAGCACTGATAACCTGCTGGTGGTTTTTGGGTTTCTGGGGGAATGTTTGAATTATTATTGTTAGCCGCTGCTGCTGCCGCCGCCGCTGCCATCGCAGATTGTCTTTGCATTTGTTGTCTTTGGAACTGTTGCATCAACATCATTTGTTGAAATTGTTGATATTGCAAAGGATTCATCATACCCATATTCATTACAGGTTGTTGCTCAAAATTATTATTTTTAGGGCGAGCAAATTGCTTATTGCCGGCAGCTCTAAAATAAGAAGAGACAAGTGTTAGGATATCGTGTAAATATGAACAAAGAAATAGATCTGTAATATTACTGTTGCTGCTGCTGCTGCTGTGGTTGTTGTTGTTGTTGATCGTTTAGTTGTTCTCCTTCTCTGTGATCATCAGCCATTTTTCTCGCTTGTTTAAAGAAGAGATAAAATATCCAAAACTAAAGAAAAAAAAAAGCTATAAATGACGTGTAAATTCGCTGGCGAAATGGAGTCAGTCACACGAAAAACGAGAAATGCAAAAATAAAAAGACCATTCTAGTGCCAAGAAAATCAACTTTTCCTTCTTCAAAGCAAAAATTATTAATAAATGTCACATTCAGACTTTCTCGCTGTAAGTACTTTTTGAAAAGTAGCGAGTTCATTACCAGAGAGATTAACCATTTCGTCTTTCCTTTGCCTTGCATAGAAAGCGATTGAAATTGTCAAGAAAGCAACCGAAGAAGACCATAAAGGCAACTATAAGGAAGCATACACGCACTATCAAAATGCGCTCGAATATTTCATGACAGCAATTAAATGTAATTTTTTTAGTGGTATTCTCGTGATAAAATACCTACGCTAACTACTATGCAAACTATAGACGAAAAAAACGATCGATTAAAAGAACCTATTAGAAAGCGATTTGTAGAATATCTAGATAGAGCAGAGATGCTCAAAGAGTTTTTGATTGAAAACGAAAAGAATGAAAGAGGAGGACCTAACGGCGCATCAAAAAAGTAAGAAATGAATGTATCTATTGGATCCATAACAGTGGTATTGATCAAACATGCTTGACAGGAAAAGGTCCAATTCAAATAATTCAACCCCAACAGACGACGATCCAGAAATGAAAAAGATGAGGGCTAGTTTGGCAAGTGCGATTTTAACAGAAAAGCCAAACGTGAGATGGGATGACGTTGCGGGTTTGGAAGGAGCAAAGGAAGCATTGAAAGAAGCAGTTATATTGCCCATCAAATTTCCACATTTATTTACTGGTCAACGGAAGCCTTGGCGAGGAATTCTTTTATATGGACCTCCGGGAACGGGTAAATCATTCTTGGCAAAGGCAGTAGCAACAGAAGCAAATTCCACTTTCTTTTCTGTATCCTCCTCAGACTTGGTGTCGAAATGGCTTGGTGAAAGTGAAAGACTAGTGAAACAATTATTTCAAATGGCAAGAGAGAACAAACCTTCCATTGTCTTTATTGATGAAGTGGATTCCTTATGTGGAACTCGCGGGGAAGGTGAATCAGAGGCTTCCAGGCGTATCAAAACCGAATTTCTCGTTCAAATGAATGGCGTTGGTAATGATATGGATGGTGTGCTTGTATTGGGTGCGACAAATATACCATGGCAATTGGATTCTGCTATTCGAAGAAGATTTGAAAAGAGAATCTACATTCCACTTCCCGACGCCCCGGCTCGTGCTACCATCTTTGCATTAAATGTTGGTTCCACACCAACCACACTGACACACGCTGATTACAGACAATTAGCTGATTTAACAGAGGGGTAACTTGACTTTTTTTTTTCATGTACGCGTGTAGATACTTACACAAATTCTTCTTAGCTATTCAGGTTCAGATATAGCTACTTTAGTGAGAGATGCCCTCATGCAGCCTATTCGTAAAGTACAAACTGCAACACACTTTAGATGGGTGGAAGCACCTTCAAGACAAGATCCAAGTCAGACTGCAAAGTATTTAACACCATGCTCTCCCGGATCTCCTGGTGCCCTGGAAATGACATGGATTGATATCGAACCAGATCAATTATTGGAACCTGATTTGACTGTGAAAGACTTTTTAAAGGCAGTGCAAAGTTCTAGGCCAACTGTAAATAAAGCAGACATCAAACAGCAAGTGGATTTCACAAATGATTTTGGTAAGTGTATATACGGATCATTGTTTTTGCGTTAAAGGAATGATAACTAAACAATGAAGTAAATAAGGTCAAGAAGGATAGAATGTTCAGACAACAAATCGTTATTTGTTTATGTTTTAAGGAGAACAAACACGCATGAAGGAGCTCAACGTTTTTTTTTTTCTCTATCCCATTTTCGTTTCGTTCCTCTTCTTTTTTATTTCTCCACGACAGTAATGAGATTTCACATATACTTTTCCTCTCTTCTGTGGTGTATTTTATTATTCAACAAAAATCGATGCTTCTGTATTATAAAAGAACAATGTAAAAGTATCAAGCTATATTATGTAATCATTCCCTTTCTCTTACTTTTGTAATAAACAGCTTCTCTATCCACGACTTTGCACAACACAGTAGTGCCAAACTCGTTGATTCCTTTATGGAAAAGAAATATATGGATGGATTTGTACGTATTTGTTACTGACAAAAGCTCTTTCGATGATTACAAAGCAACGCCGGACTGGGCTTGTCATTTACAAAATACTGAAGAACAAGAACTCATAAAGCACATAAACATACAACCCAAACATAATTCAGTACGTATATCTCATCATGCAACATGGCGAACCTTTCAATAACACCTTTACAGAGGAACGCAAAACCACTTTTTGCTCATATTTTCCTGGTGAAAGATTCATTTCCAATCGACCCAGCAAATAAATCTTACTCTTTGGATTCCATCGTCTATGTTTACCATGGTAGAGTGTACTTTTAGTCGATAATCACCCTGTTTTTAATCGCGAAATATTTGCAGGACTGACTAAACACTATGGAGATGGTTTACTGTACTGGCATGACACTGTCACTATCAGTGTGGTCCATGATACAAACCAGCATATCAAGAAAAACACTGTGCATCCCGTCACACTAACATGTAAACTTGATGAATTATATTTAACGTTCCATCAGTCACTTACCATACAACACTAGACTTTCTAAACAATCGGGGAGGAGGATATGGAACGAACCAGCATGTTGCGTTCTATAGACCTGTTGTGTTTCCCAATGATTGTTGGCTCATCCGGAAAGATGCCCGTATCATAAATGAAACAACGAGGTATATGCAAATCTAGACAGGATATCAACATCCAAGATATAAACATTTTTTGTGCTACTGCTTAGTGTTTTGCCGCTGACAATACAACTTGAAACGATAAACCTATGGAAATTCAATGTGTATGCCGTTCTAGCATCCAAAACGTCCTTAGACAATTACATCGTACATCATTCAATCGACGAAACGAAAAGAACAATAGCGGACTCGTATCCTTCCTTGATGTTGAGCTGCACGTTATTAACCTTTGTGCTTCACGGTTTATTCGAGATTTTAGCATTCAAACATGGTGAGTAGATGATCACCAGCTTGTGTTGTACTATTATTCCGTTAATAAGAATTGCATTTCAATAGATCTCCTGTTTTGGATGAACAAGAAGAACAGAATAGGAGTTTCCGTGAATAGCATTATCATCAGTATCATCTTACGAGTGGTTTTATTCATTCATTTTTCAGAATCTAATCACGTCTTCAGAACATTTGAACAAATAGCAAGTATTGGCATGGAATTTTGGAAATTACACACTCTGCTAGGGTACGAGTATCATGGAACATTAATACAAAATAAAATGCGGCTTACAATCAGACTTGTGCGAGTGCAGCATCGAAGTAGCACACTCTTGCAACAGAAAGGTGAAAAGTTGACACACGAATTAGACACTACTGCGTTACTATACACGCTATGTATCGCTCTACCTGCGTACATCTTTTGCACTAATGTTTTCAATCAATCAACCTCTATCGACTTTTTGAAAGATTTTGGATGCTTTATTGTGGCCGTTCCTCAACTCTATATAAATCATCACATGAAAATTGTGCATCATGTCTCATTCGCCACACTTTTCTACAAAATAGTAAATATTTGTATAGGTAAGCTAAGCATACAAAAATGCCAATCGGTCACCAGCAATGATGATACTAACAGCTACTTTTTTCATAGACAACGTGTTTGCTTTTGCTATCGGGATGTCAGTCACTCAGAGATTACAATGTACAAAACATGACATCTTGATCATTATATATTACCTACAAAAATCGAAAATTATTAAGACACTATTCACCCAAAAGAAGTGAAATGTAAAAAGTAACATTTTTAATAATACACCTATTTATAATCCATTAAAAAGCATCTTCCCACAACATGGCCGTTTATGTTTGTGTTTGTTCCTGCATGGAAAATATGAAATCATGATGTTGAATACACAAGCATGGGATTTACAATTTTATGAGTTCTTCATTATGCATACTATAAGAGGAGAGTGGTAAAACTATCATAGAAAGCGTCCCAAATTCAGATCTAATCTATATTGTATAGAGAACGGGGATGAGCTTAAGAGGGGAAATGACAGATAGTCAATATGTCCACAGAAGTTAGATGCTCTGTTCCGGCAAGCTGCCGGACCGGTGATAACATCCACACCGTATATCACGTGACTTATATATATTTTTGGAGTCTATAATTTACTTACAGATATTCTGAAATGTC
>KK076450.1:2600-15666 GCA_000587855.1 Mucor irregularis B50
GCTGTTTATAGTAATTTGCAAGCATACCGTGATGGTGACTACTTCTTCCGTCAACATCAAGTCATAAATCATTCTGTTGCCTACTCTGGTCGTGATATGGTGCTTGGTAACAACACAGTTGAAGATATCAATACCAATATGATTGAAGGTGTGTGGAAAGATATGAAGAACGCCATCCATGGTCGCAATTATAACGAAAGGGATCTCCCTGGGAAGCTCATGGAATTTCTTTGGCGTAGAGCCAACAGAGAGTTTATTCAAAAGAAGCATAAATTTAACACACTTTTGATTATAACATTTTGTTTGTAGCGTTATTATTGAGGAAGTTATGAGCGAAATAGTGTTTTTAACCCTGTATTTGTAGTGACTGCCATAGTAAATTATATATTTCGGTCAAGGGGTATTGTTTACTTTTCTCTTTCTTTCACTTTTAAGGTTAGTTTTTGATTTATATGGTTTTGCAATGACATTTAAAGTAAACTAACGCTTATAATACTTTTATCTACACATTATACATCAATACTTGCAACAATTCTCACCATTAAATTCAAATGCTTTCTCAATTCACCTTCATTTACTTCAATTCTTGCCATCATTCACTCAATTTTGGAACATGACAGAAATTAACTCATTCATTTCGAATTCAAAGTTCATCTCACTCAACTATGCCCGTAGAAACCAGAAACACTCGTAGCAGAGACAACTCTGACCGAGATGAAAGTAGATTGAGATCGAGTAGAAGAAGAATTGATATCGACAACGCCATTGGGGTACCCAATGAGTTATGGTAGTAAGGTAGTTATAGGTGTAGTAGTAATAGTAGTAATACAAAATTAGTATCACCAGAAAGCCCCAAATTTTACGCTTCGAATGGTACTAAAATGTTCACGCTAATTCCATCTCAGCTCAGCCAATGAATTTATTAGTCACTAATTAATTAATAGCCCCTGAAATAACAGTCATCCATTAATGAAACTTATATCATTCAAAGCGTAAAAATAGCGGCTATCAGCCCTCCAAATTTCATGGTGATGCAAAAACATTTTTCTAGACATCCATGAAAAAACTAAACAACGCAACAATCCAACAAAGAAAAAAACCATTGTCGACTCTATGGGCCAACTGGTTAATACGCTGGACAGGCAAACCGATGGCCTTGGTTCGACTCCTACATAAACTTTTATTTATTTTTGGTTTTTGTTCGGGGTGTGTCTAGGGTAAATTATTTTTTTGACAAAGATCATTTATAACTCATGAACAAAAAGAGATAGAGACATGGAGTTTGTTGCAAATGATGTTAATAATTTTAAAAAATATATAGTAAAAGTTTCACATCTTTTTACTTAGTAGGAAAAAAAGTAATAAAAATTATGGGAGAAAGGTGAACGAAGTGAATTAGTTTGACTGCTGGTGATAGCAATCAAATGTATTTGCAAGAAGGAGTACCTGAAGTTGCCAGAGAGTAAGTGTATTGAAAATTGTAATTTGAGCAAATATACTTGTATTAATCAGGTGCGTATTTAATAGGTATTTGAGAGAAATTGGTGCTTTCAATGTCACTCGCATTTGTGAAAAGCCAGGTTGCAATAAGGAGATGCTTACTTTTGTAAGAGCTGATGCCCGTGGTCAAGTCTACTTCCACTGTTCCAAGAACGAACACCATGATTACTACAAGCGAACTTGCACCATCGATTCGTACTTTTATTCAAGAAAGGTTGAATTTCACATTCAGTTGGCTGTTATCCGCGACTACTTTCGTTTGCCTGTGCAAACCTCAATTTTGGCTTGTCGTCAGATATCACAAACCGCGTTGACTACAATTACTCGTGATTGTGCTCTTATGATGTCTAGTGATTATACTAGACATTATTTTGGTGATAATGTTCGTCTTGGGGACACTCCCGGTTGCCATCACATACAAATGGATGAGTCAAAATTTGGTAAGCGCAAGTACCACAATGGTCGTCGTGTGGAGGGTTGCTGGGTCTTTGGTCTCGTGGAAGCCATCTCAACTGATACGCCTAACTCGTACAAGGCTGGTAAAATTTTTGTATGTACAGTACCTAACCGTACTGCACATAGTTTAAACCGTTTTTTGATTGCTCTAATATTGACAAAGAAATGCCCAAAATACAGCAATTTTTCATTTTTTTCGGATTCTCAAACTCTGTCAATTGATGATTTATTCGTGTGAAAACAATTTTTCTTAAAAATAGATAATGATAACAACAGTCAGACCAAGTTTCAAGTTGATTGCTTAATTATTGCAAAAGTTGTGATCAAGTTTACATAACGCTAAAATTTCTTGAATTGTGAATTGCTCTTTGAAAAATAATGATTTGGTCCTGAAATAAAAACTGTTAGAGGCAAAAACACGTTAGAATTATTGGAAAATTGTTCGATTCCGTCAAAAAATTCTTTATTCATTTGTAATTAGAATTTGAAAAAGTGTCAAATTTGAACAATAATTTTCATTTTTTTAATCAATTTTCAATATAAACGTGTACTTTTTTTTAAATTTATATATAGTTCATATTTATCAAATGTTGTATGTAAATTATTGCAACGCAAAAGTTGTGTTTTGACTTGTCTAATTACCAATTTTCTCAAAAAACCGCGTTTTTTCAATTTGTGTAACTTGATTTTACATTTTAGGAAAATTTGATTGCTTTAAAGTGAAAGATAGTAAATTTTCAACTAGTTTTGAATGCACAATTATCTCAATAGCTTCAATATTGAGGGATTTATGACCGTATTACTGTTCATTATTCCTGTCTTAGGTGCCTTGGCCGACATACTTGCTATATTGGCCACCATTTTTTCAATTTTAAAGACATTTAGGATTTCAAGTTCGAATAATAAATGTATTAACGCATTTCACATTTTAATACAGGCGCATTATACCAAACATTTCACCATTTGCTTCTTAAATAGGAGCACGCCAAAGCTCTGAAGCGATCAATATTTCCCTAAAAACTTCGGCCGAAGCTCATTAGTGCCCAGTCAAATTTTTGCCCGAGGAGCTGCCCGCAAGGATAGCCTCCCCAGGGGACTTCCCTAAGGGCTTTCGCCTGAGAAAACTTAAATATTTTTAAATAATTTCTTTTACTCAGAGTCAATCTCACAGGTTGTTAGCAATATATTATGCGTAAAAACGTCTCTTAATATCTAAGGTTGCGCAACATAGCTAAAATACGTTTCTGGCATGTATTTTGCAATACCATATGTTCTACTTAAGAAAATCTCAAAATTTTCGCCAAAACTAAAATTCTATACTATTGTTGCTTGTTGTGAAACTAATTTAACGTTGACTGCTTTTTAATTCACATCTCTATCTTTATTTTTCATTGAGTTATTGATCTTTGAAATCAGGCATCTTGTAGATTACATAATCAAAAATATTTCAATCTCAATTCTTCCACAAATATTATAGCTGTTTTTATCAAACTTTGTGAGTATTTTTAATATGCTATTAGCATATTACCGTTTTTTAGTTTGCTGGTTTATCTTTATTTTTCAATGAGTTATAGCAATTTTTATACCGACCATATCAGTGACTGAGGATAAAAACTTAAAATCCCGATAACTCGCTGAGTTTTGATGTTACAGCTTTGGGAGTTATATCAATGAACTTCTGGCGCTTATCGCTATCTACTGGTACTAATTTTATTTTTCTACTATTATTACTATACCTATAACTACCTTACTCCCATAACTCTTTGTTTAGCCAAACAATCTTCCATAATGGCAAAGCATGCTCAAGTTTGGGCGAGTTTGTGGGCGATGATTGTAAAATTGGTTCAAGGAAACAACCTTTTGTGAGAATCGGTTGGAGCTACTGCTCTCCGAATCACGTTGCTGGTTGCGAATCATAGTCTCAACACTCAAGTTTAAATCGATCCCAACTGTCCACCCATCTTCACCTCCAGGAAACATTAAAGAGAAATGAAGTGCATCATAAGAAGCATGGCAATCATTCATCTTTTTTGGAAATCCTGTTCCAACATGAAACGCAACAACCTCTCTACCACCTTGGTTGACATGATCGGGCTCACCCGCATCCACAATAAAAGCTGCAACTTCATCTGCTGTAGGTACATCAAACGTTCTACCAAGACTTGGATTACCTCTGATATAAATATACAGATCCTTTTCCGCTTGTTGGATACCTCCTGTCATTTCTCTCATCATTCTTTCACGTGCATTGATGAAGGTAAGCCCGTAAAACGTGTCTTTCATCAGATTGTGAAGTTGAGCAACTAACTCCCTATCCAAAGCAGTGTTGAAATCGAGACGTTGTTGAACTTGCAGATGAGGGTCGCTGAAATAAATCTGAGCAAAAGCAGGTTTTCTACCTTCGCCAGGTAAGAGAGGAGCAGTTTGACGGTAAGTTCTACCTTGAATTCGAAAACTATACGATCCTTGGTTTCTACCACTATACAGTTCATCCACTTTATCGGCACCAAGAGAAGTGAAAGCAAAAGCATTGTTGTACATATATGAAGACTAATCCTTTTTTAAAGATTTTACCTTTAATTTATATACCATAAATAGATAACAGTTTAAAAATTATGTGAAAAAAATATAACTTTTTTATTATTCCTTTAAAGATAATTACATTTTTATATTTTTAACTTTAATGAAAATACTTTATAAGGATATAACTTTCATTATATTTATCTTTTATGTTTAAATTATCTTTTTAATGTTAAATATTTAATTATGAAACAATTAAGGATTAATCTTTTAATCAATAATCTTTAAAGATAGAACATTTAAAAGATATTTCTTTGATTGAAAATACTTTTATTGATCAAAACCTTGAATGATAAACATATTTCTCTTCCTTCAATTACGGTAGTAATTGTCAGTACGGTAGTACTGGTGTGTTTCCCCCAGAAACACCCCGTAAAAGATTTCCCTCAGAAATCTTCCTCAATAAAGCATCAAGTTTTAACTTGCTGCGCGACTCTTTGTGGTTCTTTCTCTTAGAGAAAGGTTCTCGGACACGGGATTTCGTTCCGGTCCGAAATTGGAATTATAAATATATCCTTTAAATGTTATATCATTTATAGATAATTGTTATTGATTATCCTTCTATGCGAATGTTTTTTCTAAACTCCAAACTTGCAGGATGATCTCCAGTTAAAAGTTTCTGAATTAATACAGGAGGCATAGGAATAACTGGAATCGCGACCTTGCCGTTCGAACAACAAAAAGAGTATTCTGCGTTACTGCCACCAAGCTCTGCCTTAAAAAGTTTTGCTTTGCAATGAACGCATTCTTGATTCATTGGCAAAAGTAAATGGCGTCCATAAGTTGAAGAAGTAGGATCCTTGTTGATGTCCTGTGTTCTTTCTCTCAAAATGTTTCCTTCTTCGAAAAAGTTATGACACGCACGGTTTAAGGAATCGTCGCGTCCTAATTTAAAATGATTTAGATGTTTGGATTAGTTGAATGCTTGAGTAAAAAGAAGTTTAATAGTAGACTCACTTGAAGAAGGAGGTGCCGTCGAGTCAGAAGAAGGCTCAGAAGAGTCGGCGTTATTACTGCTGTTGGAATTACGTGATCTTGTTCGAGGTGATCTTGGAACATTAGTGGTGCGTCTGCCTCTAGCTCTTCTTCTTCTACCACCACCTCGGGTATTAGTGCGGGGACGTCTACCTCTAGGTAAAGGAGTAGCTTCGTCAAATTCAACAAAAGTAGGGTCAGCTGTGTTGTTAGACATGGTTAAATAAAATAAAGTAAGGGCAACAGCTTGTTTTATTACAGTGAAACAGGGCAAAATAGAAAAAAAAATCAGAAAGTGGGACTGCCTATTACCATATATAGAGAATTGATTGCACATTTGAAAGTATAAAAAATCATTATGATATTGACTACAATCTGCGTTCTTAATCCTGTACCTTTTAGTTTATAAAAATATAATTTTTTTTTTACTTTCACTTAAATTATAATATTTTATTTTACTATCGTGTCCATCAATAAATAACGTGATGTTTTCGAAACCTTCAGGATTATATAATTTCGCTATCATTACTCCAATCTTTATATTTGTAAAAATTTTCTAAATCTGTTTTTCTTTTTTATTTAAATTTGTATAGTTTGAAATCCAAAAATTTTTATATAAATCATAAAATGTAGTGTAAGGTATAATATTTGTCATTTCTGGTCCACTTTTACCTGATACAATATGGTACAATAATATTAATCCTTTTTCTATTTCCCTATAAACCTGGGTATTCTTTATTGATATATAATACTGTTAAGATATAATAAACAGGAATATAACCTAATTTTTCTAATAATTCCTTTAATTCCTTTAATTTATTTCATAATTTCATTATCTTTTACAGTATATCCTTTATTTTAGTACGGTGATTAAATCTATTTCTAATTTCTGGCCATTCCTCATCTAAGGAATTCCATTTATCTAATATTAACTTATCTATTTCAGATTTTAATTTAATTTTTAATTCTATATTGATGCTGTTATCAATATCCATTTTTATTATAAATATTATTCAATTTTTTCTATATATTTTAGTTACTATAAAGATATATACATCATTTAATCAATAAAAATCCAATTCATGTCGATTTGCCCCCTAAGTAGTGCATAGTTCTGTCAATACACACGTTTCCCATATATTTCCAAGATCTTGACGCGTGTTTCTTATCATAAGTTTGGGATTACCGATAATATAGTTCGGATAGCAGGGACCAGGAGAGATTGGTAATGATCTGCTTCCCAAGCCTCCAATTGGAACTTGTGTACGTTGGTATCATCGATGGGTTGTAATTTTTTTTTTTGTTCTTTCCAGTCTTCTAACATTCACCTCTCGATTTTTCTCGTGTCCAATAATCGTTTTACATTTATTGAAGGTTAAGCTCATGGCAGTAGCCGCATCAATCTCTTTAGCAGATTGCAAGAACTTAGTTTTACTAAAGTTCACAGGGATGGATTTTTTTTGGGTAGTGTTATTTGTACCGCAAAAAAAAAAATCTCCCATAGAATGATGATTGTCCACACCGCAAAAAAAATTTAGATGAGTGTTCCGCGCCATGGTATGATACACCCTAAGGTTAAATATACAAAAAAAAATTTTTTATTGGAAGTTGTTATCCCAGTCATGTAAGAGGTGTTGGAGAGCGATATCAAATTCCGAGTCTTTGACGGGACCTTTTTCTTATCTATATGGTGTTTTTTCAAAATTTTCGTTCGAGCGAATTGAACTCGAATTTTTCGCGAATTTTTCAAGTTTCTAAACGCTACTGTACAGCATTAAATTGGCAAATCACAAGACAAGTAGTGATTTTTGGCTTTCAAATACTATCTATAAATCAAAATATTTATATCATCTTACAAAAATAGCATGGAATGTAATTTTTTTAACTAAAGAGACCTCTTCAACCTTTGTTATAGATGACATTCCAAACAAAGAGAAGATTTTTAAAGTTTACTCAAACCAATCATAAAACTTATAATTAAAGTACAGCTTGAGGTGGCAAGACCACTTCGCGGCATCATCAATGTGACCGCCGGATCACCTAGGTGATCGGCTAGTCACAAAGCACTGTATGTCTAACCTCATATGGTACTCACCAGGGATCGAACCTCCGACCACTCTATTCAACTCCCGTTGTGCTACCAACTACGCCACGTATACTAAAAAAGGTAAGCTGAATAACTTGCTTTACGTAGTGAGTCTGAGATAGCACTTAATAATGTCACGTTTAATTCACATGTTTTCTGGTCGTGTATTCTGAATTTGTTAGATTTACTATTTTGAATATGCAGTACATGGAATAATATCTACTGAGATTGTATAGTTTTTTTTGTTCGAAATAAGAGCACTTGCAATAGCGGACAGCTCGTCATTCACGTCTTCAGTAACAACGGGAAGGAAGATAATCGAGATAAAAAAACTGGATCTCTATCAAAAGGATTATGAGGACTAATCTATATATATAAAAAAGGAAACAGTCTGCAATTCTTGCAGCCTCATGAAGGGCTTGTACAACCACAACAACCCTTTATCTCTAAATCTCATTATCAAGCAACGTTTCGATTTTTACACCCCCAAAAAATCATCAACCCTTTTTTTTCTGTTTTTTTATGTCTTAATAATTGAATTTAATCTTAATAACTAAAAAATATAATAAAGAATAAGGAATCCTTAATATATTAAAATAAAATGTTGGCTAACTTTAAAGTTATAAAATCGTAAAAAACAGTCACGCCGCCTTTTTTTTTCGTTTTAATTTTGATTTATTCGCGTTTATATCTCCCTTTCTTTAATATATACAGGTTTGACAGTCGATTGCGTTGAGAAAAGTGAGCAAGAGTCAGTTTATTCAAGTTGAAAACAAAAGTATTTATTAGATTAACCAACACTTATTTCAATCATTCAGAATTAACGCGTCAATTAAAGTGAACAAGAATGCCTTCAACGAATTAGAATTAACAGTGCTTATTTCAAGTGAACAAGATCGAGTTCAATTAAATTAGTTTGAGTTCAGGTTCAAAGGAATTAAACTACAAAGTGTTCATCAGATTATACTAATAGTTGCTTCTTTTTTTTAGAATTGGTCGCGTCAATTAAAGTGAGCAAGGTTGGATTCAATTGAATTGGTTTGAGTGTAGGTTCAACCATTTTGAATTATAAAGCTTTAAACAGATTACTCTAATAGTTACTTCCTTTTATTAGAATTGGTCGTGTGAATTAAAGTGGGAAAGGTTGGATTCAATTAAATTGAAGTAAGAGTAGGCTCACTTGAATTAAACTATAAATTGTTTAACAGATTAAACCAATTGTTGCTTCTTTTGATTAGAGTTGGACGCGTCAATTAAAGTGAACAAGAGTGCACTGAACTATCTGCAAGTAACAGTGTCGATTTAAAGTGAGCGGGAGTGAGTTCAAGTGATTAGAGTCAACTGGAATCATAATAGTGAGCGAGCTTGAGATCAACTAATTAGAATCAACTGAAGTCTTTAAAGTGAGCAAGAGTGCGTTCAACTAATTAGAATCAACTGGAATCATTAAATTGAGCGAGCGTGCGTCCAAGTAAATAGAATCAAATGGAATCATTGTAGTAAGCGAGAGTGAGTTCAAGTGATTAGAATCAACTGGAATCATTATAGTGAGCGAGCGTGAGATCAACTAATTAGAATCAACTGAAGTCATTATAGTGAGCGAGAGTGCGTTCAGTTGAATAGAATTAAGAGTAATTTAATCTGATACAAAAAGAAAAGGTTCATCAGATTAAATAATACTTGCTTCATCTATTTATAATTGGACACGTGGATTAGAGTGAGCAAGAATAGTTGTATATTTGATATGTTAGAAACGTGTAAGGTCAATGTGAATAAACGTGGGATCGAATGAAAAGAATAAAAAGTGGATCTTAGTGAACGAGGATTAGACCGTCATTCAAATGAAGTCAAACGCGTATATCAGATTAAACGAGAGTGTATTCAACTATTAAAAATAGAAGGTGTTCATCAAAATTAACATGTACAAAATTATTAAATGATTAAAATTGATAGTGTCAGAGTGTAAACAGGAGTGAGTTTAATCGCTTAAAGTGAGCATAAATGTATTTGGCTACACGATGTCGATCACTGTGTTGATCCCTGAGCCAAATCAACAAAGTGGAGTAGAACAGCCTGTATATTTATTTAAAATAGAAAAAAAGATACAGCTAATACTTTTAAAAGCGTGTCGTTGCAAACACAAGTGTGCTTCAACTTTCCAAGTAGTCTTCCGTTCAAAGAATTTACTTTTTTTATGTTTTTTGGACGTTTTTTGTTCATTTTATGTCCAAAGTCCGTCTTATTGGACAGAGGTCAAATCATCACGTGATTTTCACCTGATCAATTTTTTGACCTTTTTTAAATGAGTTTTCAGACAATGTACATGTACTGTACCAACTTTAAAAGCATTCAATTCTATCTCAAAATGTTTTAACTCAACATTCTAATATGAATTTGAACAGGAATTGATGATTTTTGACAGAAAATGTCACGTGATTTTCACCTGACTGTATTTTTTCAAATTTTTTAAACGAGTTTTTAGACAATGAAAATGCATTCTGATATCTTTTAAAGTCTTTGCTATTACTCTGAAGCATTTCTCTTTTATTTTCGATTAAAAATTCGAACAGAATTGATGGTTTTTGAATTTGAGATTTTTATGTTTTTTTTCAAATTTTCAAATTTTCGAACTTTTGTAACTTTTTTAATTTTCCATATTTTTTCAAGTTTTTTGGTTTGTACAATAAGCAAACTCTTTCACGTACACACTATTTTTTGACCTTTTTTAAATGAGTTTTCAGACAATGTACATGTACTGTACCAACTTTAAAAGCATTCAATTCTATCTCAAAATGTTTTAACTCAACATTCTAATATGAATTTGAACAGGAATTGATGATTTTTGACAGAAAATGTCACGTGATTTTCACCTGACTGTATTTTTTCAAATTTTTTAAACGAGTTTTTAGACAATGAAAATGCATTCTGATATCTTTTAAAGTCTTTGCTATTACTCTGAAGCATTTCTCTTTTATTTTCGATTAAAAATTCGAACAGAATTGATGGTTTTTGAATTTGAGATTTTTATGTTTTTTTTCAAATTTTCAAATTTTCGAACTTTTGTAACTTTTTTAATTTTCCATATTTTTTCAAGTTTTTTGGTTTGTACAATAAGCAAACTCTTTCGACATTATATATGAATTGTTTCAAGAACTGTTTATACCTCAAATATGGGGAAGAGTTATATAAAGTGTATTTGTCAATTCTCCGCAATACTTTTTTTTACCATAGTGAAGGTAAAAATACACGAAGCGCAGCGTAGGGGCTATTTTTTTACCGCAACGAAGGTGCAAAAAAAAAGAATGGAGGAGCCCCACATTGAGCACGGCCGTTATTTTGCAATTGATTTCATCAAGTCTCCGTAATATTTTTTTTTACCATAGTGAAGGTAGAAAAATACACGAAGCGAAGCGAAGGGGCTATTTTTCACCGTAACGAAGGTCTAAAAAAAAACGAATGAAGGAGCCCCACATTTGATTTCGGCCCGTCTCCGTAATATTCTTTTTTACCTCAAAGTGGAGGTTGGAAATACACGAAGCGAAGCGAAGGGGCTATCGACACCGGAACGGAAAGGTAAAAAAAAAGAATGGAGGAGCCCCACACTGCCCTCTCCCAGTGGATTAGCAAGCCTGCCGCAGGCACGAGTTTTAAACCCCGTTCAATTTGAGGCCCCCGTTAGAATGAAGGGAATAACTGTAATCTACCTCACTCTGAAAGCAGTCATGAAAATTGAGATTCAAAAAATAAATGACGTGGCCTAAAAATTGGTGAAAGACTTATATAAAAAATTGTAAGACTTATAAAAAAAATTGTAAAGACTTATAAAATTTTTTGAGAAGGATATAAGAATATTACGTTTGTTTATTATTAAAAGAATTAGGAGAAATCGAGCTATCTAACATATTTTCAAATCTTTTCAAATTGGTAATCATATCATCTAAACTGTTGCTATTATTTTTAAACTTGTTAAAGAAAGTGGCCATTTTTTCAGTAATACGAGAGCTGGTGTTGAGGAATTCTTGTTGTTTTTGTAAAATATTATTATCATCGATCAAGTTGGTGGCATCAGAAGGGGCAGGAGCATTGTTGTTATTATCATGAATAAGTCTTCTTGCAGAAAATGGTATCATTTTTACTCGAGAGACAAGAAAGATATGTTTGCACAAGCCATAGCGGTCAGGGCAGGAACAGGAAGAGAGATAGTTTTGTTGGCAGGTTACAGTATATTCAATATCACTTTTTGTAAAAGATTTACAAATAAAAGACTATACAAAAATATGTTAATACAATCATCACATAAAATTTACTAGGATTTACTTACATTAATATCATTTTCACTGACCATATACACTGCTTCTTCAATATTTAAATCATCTGCTTTTTTCTTTCTTTCTTTTTCTTGAGGGGATAAATGAAATTGTCTAGAACCAATTTGCACACGAAGAGCATCTTGACGATAATCAACAATTACAACTTGAGAGAGTAGATATACAATTCGATCAACACGGGTATTGCGAGAACGGCCAAAGTAGTTAGATTTCAATTGATTATGGTATGATTCGATTAAATTATTGGTGTCAAAACTAGCATCTTTTCTCCATGGGCGAGCCCAAAATTGTCTTCTATTGTGCCAGGTAGTGATAAAGTAGTCAACGAAAGTACCAAAGGAATCCTTGTATTTTTCTTCAAAAGCAACAGAACAACGATTATAATCTTCTTCTTCTTCAGCGTACATAAGGTTATTCAAAGTAGAACGAACGACAGAACGGGCTTGAACGCTTTCCATAGTTGAATTTGGAACCTTCATATCAGTCTTGATGTGCTTTTCCCATGCTCTTTTAATATGCCAATGGCATAATAACACGTTAAATTCTTCACCAAACACTTCACGAATAGCAGATATTTCTGTTTGACTACAATCAATCATAATTTTTTTGACAGGAAGGGGACCAGCAACTTCGAGCAACCATCTTAACCATTGTACGAGTATAGTTTGTTTTTCAGCATCAGTGATAAAGAAGCACACAGGTACACCTTGGTTTGTTACAGGATTTTTGATAATAATAGTGAAGAGGAAACAAGAATCATTGGAATTATTGAAAGAAGTACAAGTTTTGTGCGTAGAATCTATACACCATTCAGTGGATTGTTTGAGTAACTCTAGTTGCCAACTAGAAAACCAGGAAACGAGGAATGGGCCATTCTGAGGATGTAATGTAAATAGAGTTTGACAAATTCTTTCTTCTTTGAGATAATTTAACCATAGTTCAACACTTCTTTTATCATTGTAGTGTTTTCTTGATAATTGATTCATTTTTCTAACCACAATATTCTGAACATCATGATAGTTGACAAGCAAGGAGGGAGGAAAGCAGTACAAGTCATTGGTCTTTTCTAATTCTTCTAATTCTTCTTCATTTAAACGTAATAGGGTCTTAATCGACTTCCAATCCATATGCTTTTCAACAG
>KK076451.1:0-19646 GCA_000587855.1 Mucor irregularis B50
CACAGCCTGAGAGTTTCGTGATAAGTTGGGAATGATATTTTACAAGCTTAAAGTTTCGTGATAAGTTAGAAAATTTGTTAAGCCCAGGGTTTCGTGATAAGTTGGCAATGATTTTTTTTATAGGTGTATAGAGTTTTGTGATAAGTTAGAAAGCATTCCTACACAAGCACAAGAGTTTCGTGATAAGTTGGGAGTGATTTTCTTCCAGCTTAGAGTTTCGTGATAAGTTAGGAATGATTTTTATTACAAGCTTGAAGTTTCGTGATAAGTTGAAAATTTTATTAAGCCCAGAGTTTCGTGATATGTTATAAACAGTTTCTACTCAAGCCTAAGAGTTTCGTGATAAGTTAGGAATGACTTTTGTTCAAGCATAGGGTTTCGTGATAAGTTCGAAAATTTCCATGCTTAAGCGCGGAGTTTCGTGATAAGTTGGGAGTTGTGTCATAATAATAATCAACTATACCATACTCCACATGAATGAAAACATGTTTCCAAGTATCCAAATAGTATTCGACAAAGGTTCGAAAAAGGTTCACATGGTTCCTATCCTTCTACATTACATGAATTCACTTTTTCAATCTTGAAAAAAATATAAAATCCTAGAAAAAATTACATTTTAGTTTATGTTTGATACCTTTGTGTTTGCTTTAATTACTTAAACTATAAGCTACGGCCATACAATGTTGAAAGCACCGGATCCCGTCCGATCTCCGCAGTTAAGTAACATCTGGACCAGTCAGTACTATGGTGGGGGACCACATGGGAATACTGGTTGCTGTAGTTTTTGCAATTTTTTTTGCCAAAATTTCCAATGATTTCATATTAATCATCTACACACTTTTATATAACTTTTTTACAATTTTCAAATTTAGTATTTGCACTTGCCCCGGTTGTCCTCCTTCATCGTAAATAACATTCGACGTGACTGATTTCTACTCACGTAGCTTCTGCTATGCAGAAGTCAACTTGGCGTGAATAGCATTCAGATTGAAAGACCTTTTAGTTGTTTTCGTTTAAATGTTCAACGACCTGATAAACTGTGATTCGATAAATTTTTATTCTATCAGTTTCATTTTCCACTGCGAACCCAACAGTACCACTACATACGGCAGATGTTCATCAAAATACTAGATGAAAAAGAATGAATTAACGCACAACTACTTATCATATTAAAGAAATTGTTTAGATTACATTGATTTTAAGGTATTTCTCCCTCTTTTTTCAATAGCACTGATCTCATCTCTTTTTTATAAGTTGAGTTGATATTCCTCCTTCTTCACCTTCCGACACTGAGCAATGTACGTTTATTAAAGAAGTACAAACTGATATAAAGATGCCTTACCTACAAATTATTCGCCTCTCTAGAATTCTCACTGATCGAGGTTTTCGCTTGATTGTCTTCAGCATCAGTAGTGACGACTACCACTGCTATGATGTCGATGGCAGAGGTGGTAGTGAAGTCACTGGGAGATTGAAGAGCGCGCTTTTTGGAATTTAAATATACCTTCAAAATAATACCATGTAGTCAAGCCTACCTTATTTGATTGATAAGAAAGAAGAGGTATTGCATTCATGAAACACCAACTTTAAAGATATATCAACTTTGGTGTAACAATAGTCATGGGAATTCCCAACTTATCCGAATGCCGTCTTTTAAGCACGACTTATTCTATCACAAAATTAACTTTATTTTCATGCCAAAGCGTATAATCGTGAATGATTACCCAAATTCCAAAATTTGCGTTCAGAGAGATTATGGAGAGTAGTAGACATTGGTACAGTACTGATAACTGTCAAATTTCATGTGTTGCAGACTTGTTTGTTTGTGACCCGATCCAAAAAAAAAGTGCTCAAAAGATGCCTCTTGTCATGCTTTCCCATTCTTTATTTTTTTTCTTCTGGTTGCAAGTAGAGAATGAAATGACCATATACACGACCCTATGTAAACGATTTCCTACGTGCAACTAGGTGGACTGCAACGTATTCATAGAATATCGCCTTGCGTGCATCCTTTGAATGCAGTCTTTTTGTTTCTCTCAATTCACATTGACCTTTTTATTCATGTAATGGATAGATTATAGCTAGCTAAGGATCTGGGGGTTTGTGGGAGTTGGCATCTCTTACCTTCTCGTGGTAACTCTTGTGAGTAGAAGCGGTACGTTGGTTGCTTTGAAACAAAATGGAGATGGCCTCAATGTTACTTTTTTAAACGCGTAGATGTAAATAAAGAATTGCTTAATAAAATTCTATTAAACACTTTTTAAAGACATAAATAGAGCTTGTGATATTTTTGGAGTAGAGATCAAGGTATAATTATTGGCATAGCAGGTGTTTAATTAGGGACTATCACCTGCGAAAAATGTCTGCTTGAAGAGGCGATCTCAAAATTGAAAGCATAGCTCGTGCTGCTTAAGAAGGGACCGCTTGAAAATGAGCCAATTGAGTTGAAACCGTTGACATCCAAGAAGTTGCAGGTTCAACTGGATGCCATGTATGTAGCTTATTGTTATTGTAGCAAAAATGAACATGAAGAGTATGTATAAAAACAATGAAGCCTTCCATAATTGGAACGGTGATAATAATTGTAATACATATTGCTTCCTGGTTTCATCCAGAAACAACAACGAGCAATAAGAAAAGAAAAATCTCTCAATTAATGCAAGAAGTGAAAGACCTTGTCGTTTTGTATACATATCAATAAAATTAGTAATAGTGTTCCTCTTACCTTCTCGTGGTAACTCTTGTGAGTAGAAGCGGTACGTTGGTTGCTTTGAAACAAAATGGAGATGGCCTCTCAAGAGGATGTCTAAATTTTTGGACACCAATCCTCATCCATCACCGAATATGCTTCGTTTATTAGAGAAGTTCCTACAATGGGCAGACCAAAGAGACGTTGAAGGTAGGTCTTTACATGAGAGAAAGTGATCTACAGTTGCAAACATCATAAAATCATTTATATTAACTTTTGTTTATTATATTTATCTAGTAATCGATGGTCAAGCAGTGCTCCAAAAGAAAAAGGTATGTATATTTAATACGAAACATTGACTTTAAATCGACAAAATCTGACATTTCAATTACACAATATGTACATACAGAATCGCGAAGGTGCATCCTCCTCCGCTCCTGAACCTCGCGCATCTACCGCTTCACCTACATCATCTTCAGATTCTTACACTGAAACTACTACTCGATCCACTGCAACTGCTGCTTCATCCACTGCAGCTGCTGGTCCATCTACTGCATCTGCTAGATCACCTGTTGCAACTCCTGGTCCTTCTTCAAGACCAATTCTCAAGAAATCTAGACGTTCTTCTTCCGTTGTTGCTGGTTCTACTGCCACTGAAATTGGTGCTATTCCTTCTGGTACCACTTTTGTGCCAGTGTCTACTCGTAGCAATCCAAAGCGAAAAGTCACCTCTCCGGTCACCACTGAAACTGCAACTTCAACTTCAGAGCGATCTTCTCCTGAACCATCTCCAGCTCCTTCGGAATCAACTGCTTCTGAAGCCTCTATCCGATCTTCGTCTTCTCGATCAAATCAGCCAAGAAGAATTTTACCAACGGCCGAATCCTTGATGGCGAAACCTACAATGGATGGAATTCTTGGGGCCTTAGACGTTTTGAAGAGTGAAAACTTGGACCAAGACCAGCGTTACTTTCAAGATTTTAGCGATATCAGCAACCTAAACGTCAGACACTTTAGAAATATTATCCTTCAAGAAGACACTCAACAAGGCTTGGTTTTCGTTTCAGAAGTTAGAAGAGCTATTTATAGCTTGTATTATGTCAAACATCTTGGTTACCTCATTCTCACTGACTACAGACGATACAAGGGAGTTTACAATCAACTTAAACGCACTGGCAAGTTATGTGTTATAAGACTATTTACGATAATTATTATTGAGTAAATGATGTGTCTATACCTGCTCAAATATTACAGAGCTTGCGTAATTCTTGGAGCAGAGATCAAGGTATAATTATTGGCATAGCAGGTGTTTAATTAGGGACTATCACCTGCGAAAAATGTCTGCTTGAAGAGGCGATCTCAAAATTGAAAGCATAGCTCGTGCTGCTTAAGAAGGGACCGCTTGAAAATGAGCCAATTGAGTTCACATCGATGAAATCCTAGAAGTTGCAGGTTCAACTGGATGCCATGTATGTAGCTTATTGTTATTGTAGCAAAAATGAACATGAAGAGTATGTATAAAAACAATGAAGCCTTCCATAATTGGAACGGTGATAATAATTGTAATACATATTGCTTCCTGGTTTCATCCAGAAACAACAACGAGCAATAAGAAAAGAAAAATCTCTCAATTAATGCAAGAAGTGAAAGACCTTGTCGTTTTGTATACATATCAATAAAATTAGTAATAGTGTTCATGAAGATGTGTATTTAAAAAAAAATCAAGAATTGGGTTTACATATTATTTACGTATACATAAAAGAAGCTTACGGGAGTTAATCAATTGTTTAAATTTTATTGGCATATGTGGTGCAATTCACCACACGATCCTCATGTACGCGCTGCACGTACGTAAAGAAATCAAACCATGCATCTTGTATTCCCTCTGTACAATGAGTAAATATACAGGTGCACATTGTGAAGAAAAACGAAATATGTACGTATAGGTATGCTTAAAATGGAAATGTTTACCATTGCAGACAATAAATCCATACATATTAATCGCTGTAAAGATACATATATAATTATAAATACGAGAGAATGAACAATGAGCAAGTTCAATGGTGAACGATATAAAAGCAGCATATAAATACCTCCCATTTTTATTAAATCTCTTACAATTTTATTACTTTGAATCTTAACACCTGAATACGCACAGACATCAATGGATAAATCTACCGAGAAAACCATCAAGAGGATGTCTAAATTTTTGGACACCAATCCTCATCCATCACCGAATATGCTTCGTTTATTAGAGAAGTTCCTACAATGGGCAGACCAAAGAGACGTTGAAGGTAGGTCTTTACATGAGAGAAAGTGATCTACAGTTGCAAACATCATAAAATCATTTATATTAACTTTTGTTTATTATATTTATCTAGTAATCGATGGTCAAGCAGTGCTCCAAAAGAAAAAGGTATGTATATTTAATACGAAACATTGACTTTAAATCGACAAAATCTGACATTTCAATTACACAATATGTACATACAGAATCGCGAAGGTGCATCCTCCTCCGCTCCTGAACCTCGCGCATCTACCGCTTCACCTACATCATCTTCAGATTCTTACACTGAAACTACTACTCGATCCACTGCAACTGCTGCTTCATCCACTGCAGCTGCTGGTCCATCTACTGCATCTGCTAGATCACCTGTTGCAACTCCTGGTCCTTCTTCAAGACCAATTCTCAAGAAATCTAGACGTTCTTCTTCCGTTGTTGCTGGTTCTACTGCCACTGAAATTGGTGCTATTCCTTCTGGTACCACTTTTGTGCCAGTGTCTACTCGTAGCAATCCAAAGCGAAAAGTCACCTCTCCGGTCACCACTGAAACTGCAACTTCAACTTCAGAGCGATCTTCTCCTGAACCATCTCCAGCTCCTTCGGAATCAACTGCTTCTGAAGCCTCTATCCGATCTTCGTCTTCTCGATCAAATCAGCCAAGAAGAATTTTACCAACGGCCGAATCCTTGATGGCGAAACCTACAATGGATGGAATTCTTGGGGCCTTAGACGTTTTGAAGAGTGAAAACTTGGACCAAGACCAGCGTTACTTTCAAGATTTTAGCGATATCAGCAACCTAAACGTCAGACACTTTAGAAATATTATCCTTCAAGAAGACACTCAACAAGGCTTGGTTTTCGTTTCAGAAGTTAGAAGAGCTATTTATAGCTTGTATTATGTCAAACATCCTGGTTACCTCATTCTCACTGACTACAGACGATACAAGGGAGTTTACAATCAACTTAAACGCACTGGCAAGCACAACCGTATGAAAAGAATTGGCGATCGATTCTGCAAGTTGGTTACCCGTTTCGGTCCCAGCATATTGACCATTCTCTCTTGTATCTCTGTCAGCTCCATTGACCTTATTTCTAAACCGCAGTTTGATCAATTTTTTGAAGAATTACAAAACAATCCCCCAGACTGGATGTAGGCGGCTACAAGCTTGAGAACTGGCTTTGTTTATACTTTGGTAAACGACATCATGCGGACTGTTGATATCAATTCATCCGGCTCAGATGGCAGCTCTCCTTCGGATGGTGATTACTCTGATGCTGCCGCTGTCAAGGAAGAAGATATGGATGTTAAGCTAACGCCTGGTGATTCCGAAGAATATATGGATGAACCCCAACTCAAGCGTTCTCGTAAATAGTCTTTGTCTAGTTTATTTTTTTCTTTTCATGAAACGAATTCTATTCATTACTTCAATAAACTGTCAGTTTATACACTCTCTTACATGTATATAAGAATTTGTTAGCAGTTACATACCAATCTTCTTCCTAAACTGATATCGAGATGGCCATCATATTTTTTGTTAGCACTATTTATAAAGACTTTACGTTACTGTTGCTGTGATATACCACTAATATTTGAATCCTCACACTTTTAAATACTTCAGTTGTCATGCACACTGTATGACTAGATTCTCCTAAATACCACAGTAAGTTATCGCTGGTGTCAGACGAGGTGATTGCTGTTAAAGAAAGTTTAAGTTCGCCGTTCCTTTTCTTGTAGTTCAAGGTATTCAAAATGGAGAACTAGGGCTACATCAAACAGGTAAAGAACTGCATTAGTATGAGCTTAATATTTTTTTGATTTTCACTTCCCTTATAAAAAAAAATCTCTTTCACAGCTATGGATAAAGCTGCTTATACTTGTTTGCTACTATTATGAAGTAACGAGAAGATTAATCTCACCACAAACAAAATAGGATTTGTCGTAGCGAAGGAACGCTGGCAAGCTCTCGAGTATAAGCGGGAGGCGGCCCAATCGTACACCTTACAAAAGTCCTGCAGTGTACCATTGTCCTTTTCGTCTTTTTATCGAGATAGCCTCTATTGCTTCTGTCAATACTGTTATAGCATGTGAAAGAAGTAAATGAAAAGAAATGTCAGGAAAGCTTTCATTGCTAACGTCAAAACTACAATGGTGTGTGAAAAAATGTTAAGAACGAGGGAGGTCAGTCTTTATCGTATTCATTTCCCGACAAGGCGGTTTTTTTTTCTTTTACAGCAGTTTCTTGTCTTTAGTAATTACATAAATATTCTTTGAGGAAATCTGATTGTTTTCTTCCTAGGGGAAGTTTTATCAACGTTGAAAAATAGTCTCCAGTTTGTTTATAGGAAGACAATATTGCAGCTTGTATCAATCTAGTGTTTGCTTGGTAGGCGACTCCTCTAGCCCTGGAAATGGTCACGATCAACCGAGCATAAGTATCAAGTACGTTCTGTTCTTTGCTCATGGATTTGAGTTAGCGAGATGGCAATCTGAACGGATATAGTGCTCGCCTATCTATGATTTCGAATTCACAAGTATTCTTTGCATTGATATTCCTGCAATATGCAATGCTTTATTCTATATGTTCATTACATTATAATAAAGAGATATTTTACGTTTGAATCAATTACATACATATGAAAAAAAGTATGAAAATAAAAATGGGGAACCTATATTGCATATGCATTTTTTCAGTATGAGAAGCGAAGTATTGACAGCGTAATTATGTGAAAAAGAAAACTATTTTTGAGATCGCTCTACATATTAAAATATGCTATGTAGGATGTCTTTAGTATTGCGAATTATGAGACTATGTAAGGAAAAAATGTCGATTTATTTACAAAGTAGTGAAGAGTGTATCCATAGCGTTCATGACAATTTGTCGTTTCAGGAACTAGCGCACAGGTGCTGACCAAGCAAGCTTAAATTGCCGTTGTAGGGACCATGTCGATTATAATTGTACGTATGTACGTAGCACCGACATTATATATCATGTTCTTGCGTGAATAAGTCATTACTTTTAGACAAGTGTTACTACCACGATACTCTCCAGATGTAATTCGTGTATTGACGAATCAACTAATACTTTTAAAAAGTATCTGTAACTCAAAGGAAAAGCATTTGTTATCTTCAACAAACACATATTGCTCTGAGGTAGGTAAAACATCTTAACTAATCCAAGTCTATGCTCCACTAGGGTGAAAGATACAATTAAATCTCTACTTTATACTGGTCAAGCAGTTATCAAGGATCTCAAAGATTGCTGTACAGTAGTCGATTTTATTTTCCTGTCCGATACACTTCATTATTTTTAAAAACCAAAACTGCTGATCCGAGTTTATCCACCCGAAAGCAAAATGATAGACAAATATGTTTCTGGGGCGACTAATGCTTGATACTTTATTGATCCATACACATGGAATGAATTTAAAAGTACATACTAGAGTTAAATTTGATGATGAGTTACAACTTGAAGAACTGGATTCATGGTATCCACAGCACAAGACTAGCGGAGAGGAGGAGGTCAAATATCGTAAAATTGTTAAAAAAACGTGAAGCAATGGAGACCGGAAGACTGGCTATAAAAGGACTTTTGCTTCAAGAAAACCAAACGAAAAAAGTGTGATGTAGAGTAAACAAATTCAAGATGAAGCAAAAACAATCTTATTCGCCCGCAGGTCGAATACTCACAACACGCAATGTACCACTCGTAGTCGGGGCGGGGATGTCGTCGCTGGGATAGCGAGCAAGCTCCTAAGGTTGCTACGGACAGACCTGTCGTATACATTTCTAATAAATAGTCCCTCCGTATACGAGGAGTCGGGGTGTCGCATTGCAGCTATAATAGCCACGCTGGCAAGTCCGTTTGTAGCAATGCGAATCTGTTTCCAAAACATCCTGGAGCGGGTGTTACTTAAACATACAAAAGTCTTCCACAATACCAATCTTTGTCTCAAACTGATATCGAGATGGCCATCATATTTCTAATTACACTATTTATAAAGATTTTACGTTACTTTTGCTGTGATAAACCATTAATATTTGAATCCTTACACTTTTCGATACTATAGTTGTGTTGCACACTGTATGACTAGATTCTCCTAAGCACCACAGTAAGTTATCGCTGTGTAATAGAAAGCTTAAGTTCGCCGTTCCTTTTCTTGTAGTTCAAAATATTCAAAATGGGGAGGCTACGTCGAACAGGTAGAGAACTGCATTAATATGAGCTTATTTTTTTTTTTTTTTAGATTTTCACTTCCCTTATAAAAAAGAAACTTCTTTCACAGCTATAGATAAAGCTGCTTATACTTGTTTGCTACTATCTTGAAGCAACGAGATGGTCAATCTCACCGCAAGCAAAACAGAATTTGTCGCAGCGAAGGAACGCTGGCAAGCTCCCAAGTATAAGCAAGAGGCGGCCCAATCGTACACCTTTCAAAAGTCCTGCAATGTACCATCGTCTTTTTCAGCTTTTAAACGCGAAAGCCTCCCTTGCTTTTGTCAATATTGTTTGAACGTGTGAAAGTCGAAGGGGAAAATAAAAGAGAGAGAAAACTTTGATAAGTCACGTTGTTGGCGCAGGGCGCATTAATTTAACAGCCGAATTTGCTTCCTTCCTAAATACCACAAATTCTTCAACAGCGAACATGTAACTGATTAAAGATTTCAACAATGTTATGAGTGTCTAAACCAAGACTCCAAGCAGTTGAAGGCAATTTCAAAAAAAAATATCTACTTTGAGCGTCAGCGAAACCCCATCAACGGATGCGAAGAGTTATGTAGGTTTTCTTCAAACTGATAAAATAGCTCAGCAAGACAGTGTGAAGATGATTTTTCTGACGTGGTTTATCTTGGTCCACAGACGACAATTTGGAGACCTTATCAAAAAGCAATGCTCCAGAAAGTAACCTAATCATCAACATGCACAATTCAACTGTAGCAACAGCAAAAGACATTACCAGCGTTTTAGCTAAAGATAATATAAGCGTAGCTCACCCAGCAGTTGATACATGTCAGTACATTCTTATATTTTGTATACCACTTTTTGACCAAACGAAAAGCACACGTAGATACACAAGTCGCTACCCCCACTTCCCAATTAAAGCGTCAATGGCAACTGTTTATTAGGACACTCTAAGGAGAGTGTATGGAATGACTACTGTCATTCTAGGGTTTCGTCTACCGCCTCAATGTCCAGCTCAACACGTCATTAAAAATCAAAGATATCCCTCATCATAGGGATATCAAACATCTTTGGCATCACAGAGATGTAATTATATATTTTTTAGATCATAAAAATACATAATATACATCAAATACATGAACAGACTTCAATATCAGCTAATGTGTCGATGATTCTAAAGGTCGTAACAAAGACTTTGAGAAGGTAAATAATCATCTTAAAACTTCCTTACGTGCAAACAAAAATTGTTCCTCGTTGGGGATGACTTGCTTTGGTATGGAGTAGTAACAATCTTTAACTCTCTTTCGACGCTGACATCTCCTTTTTAATTGTAGAGGGCATATTAAGATTTTTCGTAATGACCAAACCAGAAGAATTACATAAAATGACTGGGTTCGTATCATGCAAACTTCCCAACTCAGTGGAAGACTTTAATCTACTTGAAAATGTTTACAAAACATTACGTCAAGTCTCGGTTTCGTCGATCTATCTGATCATAATCTTATGTTCAGCTTTAACGTTGATTGGTTTCAAAAATTTGATAATTCTCCTTATTCATGTGGTGCCATGTATCTGACTTGTTTAAACTTGCCAAGATCTATTCGTAACCTTGGTGAAAATATTGTCATGAATTAAACCTGTCATTCCCAAATGACAGATATTATGTAATCATTTTTCTTGTGTTCCCCCTGATCCCAATATGTCAATCCTTTGTGTTTCCCCAAGTTCCCGCATCTAGTTCTCACATCTGCTCAGCCCCGTTCCCACATTTGCTTAGCCCCGTTCCCACACTGGTCAGCTGTTTGCTCAGCCCCGTTCCCACACCTAGTTGCCCCATCACTTTGCCCCAAACATTTAGGGATCTATTTCCTATAAATAGATCCACTTTTCCTTCACTTCCTTTCTTTTTCTCCATCAAATATCTGTCTTATTTTTATCTCTTTTACTTCACTTCTTTTCCATATAATAAATCGTTTATTATATCGCTCTAGTCAAGTCTTGTCTGATAAAATATAATCGTTAGTATTCATTCTGACCCCATCCCCTCTCTCATCTGCCCTGTCCCCCTGTCCTGTCCCTGACACTTCCCTTGTCCTTGAGGGTAATAGGGAACACCATAGCAAATTTGAATACCATATGAAGTCATCATCATGACCTTCACTTCTTCGGCGTTGAAGTGAGATCCATTCAAAAAGAGAGATACATGTAAAAGCAGAACACTGAGACGACGTGGGCTTCACATCCACCCAACCAGTAAATTTGTCAACGATGACCAAAGCAGCATTATTTCCTTGCGCTGTATGAGGTAAGCAAATATAATCCATGGATACATATCCTCTCAACCACTCGTTCGCTTCAATTCCCAGCATACGTGGAGCAACCTTGACCGGCTTCACATCGACTTCAAACTTGATAACGTAAGGTTCGACATCCAACGCCTTGACATCCTTGAGAGAGGTTGCAGGTATAGATACATCATTTACTCAATAATAATTATCGTAAATAGTCTTATAACACATAATATACTGTATCATTCATTTAATAAAACCCACTTAATTCTATAATCGTTGCAGAAATCAATCTTTTTATTTCATTTTGCGCCCACACCTCACATAAAGAAATTATGTACAAAAAAGCATAATTAAACGACATGAATGAATATGATCAGAAATGCTCTCATTCAATCATATCACACCAGTTGATTTATATAATCTGTGTTCTCCTTTTGATGGATCCTATTGAGATTAGCTACCTTTATAAGTTATGGAACCACTGTCAAGAGTAGAGGTTACATTTTGTATACATATCAACCCCGATATTTCCCTATGATAAAAAGAATACAAAATAAAGTGCGTCAATTTTTAAAACGCCGTTTTTTTGACCAGTTTCTTAGAGCTTTCACATCGCCCAAAAATCATTATTTTTTTCAAAGTTTCCAAAAAATTTTTGGGTTCCCAGCTAAATGGAAACCCAGTCGGAGTCATAACATGAGTTATCACCCAATTTTTTGTCAAATAACAACAGTTATTTTCTTTTGGGTTCCCATTTTCGTTCCTTGCATAATCTTTCCATTAGAGTAGTTTCAATATTCATGAATACTTCAATGACACAAATGAATAAAAAAAAATGCATTTTGACACCTAGAAACTTCATAGTAATTTTTCAACACTTTATTTGATGTAAACTGCCCTCTTCTTCAACTTTTTGTTGTTTTAATGGATTTATAATGAGTGTGTACGTGGATTTCTTTTACTGATATTACATAAGAAAAAAAAATGGAAGAAATTTCCATGGTAAGATTCCTTTGTTGGCACTTTGAGTATCACACCATCGTATATCGTACGATTAATGCACTCAATGCGTCTCACAGATAGTTCTGAAGATTGCAAAAAGGTATAAATACTGGTAAATACAGTTCCAATATGTCAATCCTTTGTGTTTCCCCAAGTTCCCGCATCTAGTTCTCAGTCATAACATGAGTTATCACCCAATTTTTTGTCAAATAACAACAGTTATTTTCTTTTGGGTTCCCATTTTCGTTCCTTGCATAATCTTTCCATTAGAGTAGTTTCAATATTCATGAATACTTCAATGACACAAATGAATAAAAAAAAACTGCATTTTGACACCTAGAAACTTCATAGTAATTTTTCAACACTTTATTTGATGTAAACTGCCCTCTTCTTCAACTTTTTGTTGTTTTAATGGATTTATAATGGGATTTTCGAGGGATTTCTTTTACTGATATTACATAAGAAAAAAAAATGGAAGAAATTTCCATGGTAAGATTCCTTTGTTGGCACTTTGAGTATCACACCATCGTATATCGTACGATTAATGCACTCAATGCGTCTCACAGATAGTTCTGAAGATTGCAAAAAGGTATAAATACTGGTAAATACAGTTCCAGAATTTGCATTGTACGTTTTAAATTACACAGTTATTCATTTATATAATGCCCAGGTTAACTCAAGAATACTCAGGAACAACCCCAGAAGGCTCAGGAACAAGCTCTCAGCGCGATAGTTCCACTCGCCGAAATGCATTAGAAGCTCAACAAGAGCGTATTGCAAGACTAGTAGAGGATCACATACCTCATTTTAAGCATTTGTTTGAAAAGAAGTCAAAACGTAAGAGGGGACAGCAAGGTGGCAACATTGAAGTAGTTGCGGATAGCGAGAACGCTGGTGCAGCTGCTTTTGTCAATAGCAGTACTGGCTTTATTTCCGAAGGACTTGTACACGAAGCGGAGAACCTCATTAAGGACAAGGCATACAAAGATATCCAGGAGGCTCGTGGTCATAATACTTCTACAGCTTATTGTGGAAAACAAGTAGAGTATCTTATGTTTTGCGAAGACTTTTATGCCAGGCGTCCTCTCGCAGCGCGCTTTCTAGCCACTAGTGATGCACTGATTTCATTTCTTTACCAAAAGGTATGTTTTACCAAAAACGCCAACGTAGTCAATGGTGATTAACTTTACATATGATTTTTACACAAAAGGTAATTAATCGAGGAGTCCGAAAACCCGGTACACTACACATTGATGAGTCAAGTGTAAACAGTGACCTAAATAGTGAAGCCATCATTGAGAGACTCCAGGAAGAAATTACAGCGATGGACTCCAATCACAAAAAGCTTTCTTACAGTACATGCAATGTATATGTCTCTGCAATTGTGGGTCTTTGGAATTACCAGCGACTAATGGGAACCAATAATCTGTGGACGTTGTGAAATTAATGAGATGAAAGTAGGGGTTATTTTATTAAGTATAAAATAAGACTGAAGAACTTCTACATAGATACATCATTTACTCAATAATAATTATCGTAAATAGTCTTATAACACATAATATACTGTATCATTCATTTAATAAAACCCACTTAATTCTATAATCGTTGCAGAAATCAATCTTTTTATTTCATTTTGCGCCCACACCTCACATAAAGAAATTATGTACAAAAAAGCATAATTAAACGACATGAATGAATATGATCAGAAATGCTCTCATTCAATCATATCACACCAGTTGATTTATATAATCTGTGTTCTCCTTTTGATGGATCCTATTGAGATTAGCTACCTTTATAAGTTATGGAACCACTGTCAAGAGTAGAGGTTACATTTTGTATACATATCAACCCCGATATTTCCCTATGATAAAAAGAATACAAAATAAAGTGCGTCAATTTTTAAAACGCCGTTTTTTTGACCAGTTTCTTAGAGCTTTCACATCGCCCAAAAATCATTATTTTTTTTCAAAGTTTCCAAAAAATTTTTGGGTTCCCAGCTAAATGGAAACCCAGTCGGAGTCATAACATGAGTTATCACCCAATTTTTTGTCAAATAACAACAGTTATTTTCTTTTGGGTTCCCATTTTCGTTCCTTGCATAATCTTTCCATTAGAGTAGTTTCAATATTCATGAATACTTCAATCGTATCATGCAAACTTCCCAACTCAGTGGAAGACTTTAATCTACTTGAAAATGTTTACAAAACATTACGTCAAGTCTCGGTTTCGTCGATCTATCTGATCATAATCTTATGTTCAGCTTTAACGTTGATTGGTTTCAAAAATTTGATAATTCTCCTTATTCATGTGGTGCCATGTATCTGACTTGTTTAAACTTGCCAAGATCTATTCGTAACCTTGGTGAAAATATTGTCATGAATTAAACCTGTCATTCCCAAATGACAGATATTATGTAATCATTTTTCTTGTGTTCCCCCTGATCCCAATATGTCAATCCTTTGTGTTTCCCCAAGTTCCCGCATCTAGTTCTCACATCTGCTCAGCCCCGTTCCCACATTTGCTTAGCCCCGTTCCCACACTGGTCAGCTGTTTGCTCAGCCCCGTTCCCACACCTAGTTGCCCCATCACTTTGCCCCAAACATTTAGGGATCTATTTCCTATAAATAGATCCACTTTTCCTTCACTTCCTTTCTTTTTCTCCATCAAATATCTGTCTTATTTTTATCTCTTTTACTCCTAATTAACAATCTTTGCTCCAAATGTGGTAAGCAGAATTATTGAGGCCATCCTTGCTACCAACCGAAAAGAAATCAGAACAATCATACTGTTTTGATTATCAATAAAATAACTGGCAATTACCTTATCAGTTAAAAATTTCGTTTTTGTTATATCCAATAGGAAGGATTGGGAATTCTTACTACTAGATAACCATAAAAGGAAGTTAAAGGTGAATAATTGATCTCGGTGTATAATGTACCAAATCTGGATTACAAACAATGTCTTAATTGTTTGTCTCGGACGATTATGTTTGTTATATAAATCATTAGCTAGCGTTTAATAATAAAGGCATCTCATGCTTGATCTGTTTGCTATTCGCAAACAGGTGGTTTTGATATCTGATTGAATCATTTAGTCTTTATTTGATAGTTAGATATTACACTATTAATAAAGACTTTGTTTCTAACTCTTTCTTACATGTATTACATATATAGAATTATTTCAGAACAATTGCAGAGGAGTACTCTATATACTACGAAAAGATGCCATCAACTTTACTCTTCCTATGTTGATTCAATTTTTCAACACACAGCAAGTTGAGAATGTTCGACAATATACTAATCACATCCCAGTTGCTCAACGCTCAATCAATCGACTGAATCATTACACTCGTCTTGCAGACCAACTGACTGCCGAGCTATTGACATTACTCGCTAATATTGATCAAAACATTGCAACAGATTTTGAAAATGTTACGATCGCATTGCAGAACTTAAGAGCTCCAATTGATATGCGACTCAATCAACTCAGACCAGCCATATCTTAGAATTAAATGATATTGTGCAACAAATGCACACCGCCATCACGCAAGAAAATGTAGACGTTACACTCATCGACAATTTACATAATCGTTTGAATCATTGTGCTGTTAATCTACGCCCTCAAATTACTGCCATACAAGAACATATTACTCAATTGTTGCAAAATTTACGGCAAATAAAAACACAAATTTAAAATAATCTCTGTCAAGGACTATTCGGGATTCTGGGGGGAAGGGTAAGGTATAGGGGGGATAGCTTACAGTTCACGACCAGAGACAAGAGAGGCAGGACAAGAGAGAGCAGAAGAAGTAAAGATATCAAGTAATAGTTTATTAGATAAGATACTAGATGAAGAGAAAAGGATAAGATGGAAAAAGGATGGGTATTTATATTAAATAATCCATCAACCGAAAAGGAACCGAGAAGTAAAGGAGTATTCTAATAAGAGTACGTGATAGTTGATAATATAATATTGGGATAAGAGAAGGCTGCAGCCAGAGATAGAATTGGAATAAGAGTTGGCTGTAGCTAGATATAAAATATAATGGAAGCGGGTTAAATAATAATATAAGGAGGAGCAGGTATAAAATGAATTCTGCTAAAGGAACTACTTAAGTTCATGACAATCTCACTCCATAAATAAGTTTACCAACAAATTTCTCGAATTGGTTAGGAAGGCAAAGCACGACAAAAAATCGAAGGAAATGTCTAACTTAGGTTGCTCTCAAGCAAAAATTTTTCCTGACTATTTCCTCACTTTTTTCTTGTTTTCAAGTGTAACCTTCTAATTATGGTGCGTAAACTTTAAAAAAGTCAGGACGATGTAAGGTGAAAAAAATCAACCTTACATCGTCCTGACTTCTCTAAAAAGAAAAAAATTGGCTCTCTAAAGTTACAAATGTAACAATCTTTATTTACCGCAAATTAATTAATAAAGCTATGTGTCAAATAATACATTGTATATTCTCTCTCTCTCTCTTTAAAAAAAGTAGTAACAGATGTCCCAACAACGCCCACAACTCAATACCGTTGATCCTAATGGATGCTTCGGCACTTACCGTTTGGGGGTCATTATGCATTTAGCTCTCACATATTTTTTACACTATTTCTAAAATTAATTTAATAAAATCATCAATAGAATTCTTTTTTATACTATTAAATGTATATAATGGGAATACAAAATTACTATTTCTTATTTTTTCATTGTTAAACATTTTAAAACTTAGCTGTAAATTTTTTATAAATCGTGATTTGTTTTTATCATATATTTCATAAATGTCATCACAATTTATTTCACTGTTTTCAATTTTTGTATGTAGATCACTAAATAATTTCAATGTATTTCTATTATTTATAATTACATCATTAAGCACAACATTGTTTTTGCATTTTTGTAAATTTAAGTTATTCTTTTTTAATCTATTTAATACTTTTAGATTCTCATCGTTATTGTTTATTTTAATATAATCTTTTCTTTGCTTTTTATCATTATCAACATTTTTGGTGGTACTATAATTGCTTGTATTACTGTCTATAGAACTAGTATCGTCACATTCAATATCATTATTACTATCAACACTACTATTTTCCTCATATAATTCATCTTCCATATCTTCTAAATCACTTTCTATATTTTCATCCTCATGCATAGGCATATTCTCTTCATAATTTTTATCATAATTATTATTAAGTTGATCATATTCCTTTGAATCATTATTTTTAACTGTATTTATATTATTATTTATATCATATTTTAAATCCATAATTTCTTTTCTATAATTTTCATTTTGTTCAGTTAATACATTATTCGTAGTTGTTAGAAATTTCACTTTCTTTATAAGCATGTAATAATCTTTTCTATTTATTTTAATGTATTTCATTTTCTTCTCCAATCTGTCTTTTTTTGTCTTTTTTATCATAGTATTGGTATTATTTGTTATGTTTGATATTTTATTATTATCTAAAATTCAATTTTAATCTTTTAAAAAGTTTTTCCAAATATTGTATTCCCTATTTTTTTTTCTCCATTGGTATTCCCTCAAATATAAAATTATATCCTTTTTGTTTCTATTTCTTGGAATAATACTTTGTTTCAACCCATTCCATGTTCCTTCTATCGTGTTTGTATGAATTCCTGTGACAGGATCTTTAAAATGGTTTTTATGATTTACAGTTTTATGTTTATATCCAATTTTATTTAATTCATTATATCCTTTCCAACAATCTGTATATATGGTTGTACCTTTTTTAATATATCTTTTAATTATTTCATTAATATTTTCTATATTTCTTTCTTCAATAGGTTCTAGAAATAACTTTTTATTTTCATTTTTAATATCGTTTTTTAATCTACTTCTTTGTATTCCACCAATAACCCAAGCACCTTCAACTCTGTGTCCTTTATTATATTTTCTTTTGGCAATTTTAGTTTCATCAATTTCTATAATTTCATTTCTTCCACCTATTTTATTACTTGGCTTAATAAGTTGTTTATCTTTGATGTATTTTCTAAATAATTTATTATATCTACTTACTGTATTTTTATCAATTTGTAAGCTTGAAGATATAAACGACGAGGGTGCTTTCCCTAAAAATAAATATAATATGTGTAATTGTAAATTTAAAGGTAATTTTAATTCACTAAAGATTGTTCCTTTCAATGGTGATATAGCTTTTCTGCATTTATAATATCTGCAAACATATAATTTTTTTTTCAAATTTAATTTCATATCATTAGAACATTCTTTACAATTTTCTATTTTATTCACATAATTGTTTTTTATAAGGTATTCTAGGGCATCATCTTCATTATGAAAAATATTTTTCAAACTTTTATAAGGTTCAATAAACATAATAGAGAAACATATTTAGCAGGTATTTATTTATTTATGAAGATTCAATTTTGAATGAAAAATAAATTTACATAAATCGGAGTTTAAATAAAACCTGAGACTTATATGCAGATACATCCCAATCTCAATGCTATCGTCAATGGTCTGCCACAAGAAGAAAGCACTATCGTCAGTATCATTTTTCAAACCAAAGATATCAGAGATCGTATAGAAAATGGAAGACGGACAATTCAAAATCGTCTTGATAAATTACAACGAGAAGATATGAGCGAAGATGAGGACTTGCTTCGAACGCGATTAAATACACAGATTCGAATTTTTATTCAAAACCAACAAGCAGTTTTAACAGCTTACGAACAATATCAAAACTTGCATCAAGAAGCAATCCAAAATAATGAGAATATAAGACAATTTCTAGATCTTGATACCAACATTCGACAATTACAAGGCATAGAAGATCAAAACGCTTCCTTATTTCAGTTGGCCGAAATAGCATATCTCAACAACTTTCACTTGCGATAGCAAATCCTGAGGGCCAGCAATTTTTCCCGAAAGTAACCGATGGCACTTTCTGGTCCCATGTATACCGAATAGTAGCCATTGATACAGACGAACTGAACAGGACCACAGTAAGTTTTGATTTTTGAATTGCCTACACTCCTTGTTACTCAAATTTTTTTTATTTGTTAATGTAGCAATTCAATCAATCGATTCAAAGAGGCTCGGGTGACATGTCTGGGGGGGGGGGGCAAAAATTTGCGATAAAACTTGCTTAAAAATTGTGTTTATTGATGTAGTAAAATATAGGGTTGAATCTATTGATAACTTATAAGAGTGATACACATAT
>KK076451.1:19678-30022 GCA_000587855.1 Mucor irregularis B50
AAAATATAAAAAATGACATACTTTCTCGTATATATTTAAAGAGGTTAAGCACCTCTATTTTTTCATATTTCTTGAATTTTTTTTTTTTTTTATTCTTTATTTCATACAGTTGGGCCATAAATATATTCATAATATACTATCCAGCTTTATTAGGTATAATATATAATCATTATATATATATGAGGTAGTTTATTGACATAACCAGGTCTTATATTAAGAAAAGGTAAATCATATTAATTATTATAAAATCGCCGTACATATTTTGCATACTTTTATAATAAAATAATAATTCAATTTTTAAAATTATGATATGTAATGATAATTTTAGATTTATATTTTCTGAAATAGTCAAATAATGTAAATTCTATCAACTGATAATACACTATATATTATATACCCAACCAATCCCCAAAAATAATAAATTTGATATTGGTAGAGTGGAAAAATGTTAATGATTGTTGAATTGTTCATTCATTGAACATTTTCTTTTGTCCCATTGAATGGATAGTTTTAAATACAAATTGGTCTTATATTTTACATAAATTTAATCATAGATCAGAATTAAAAGATGTAAAATTTATTAGATCTATTAAAGATGTATTATTAGAGCAGTTAGGATATATCCCAGTTTTTTATTTTTTAAATGTGATTTATGGTTCTGTTGAATATCCAGGTCCATATAGAGAGATTGATAAAGGGCTATTAATTTTATATCATATTGTTAGTGGTATATCAGGAAGAAAAATGAACCAATTTATTAGTTATACAACTTATTATGAACTATACAGAAAATTTTGGATAACCAACTATAGTAGTTTAAATAAATTAATAAATGTAGATATGAATAGATTATTTTCAAATATAAAAATAAGAATACTTGCAGCATTAGTAAAAAATCCTAAAGGGTTCAAAGATGTAACTTTGTTGATTGATGGTCATGATGGTAAAATAAAATATTATGACCCTGATACCAAAACTAAATTATTGTATTCATATAAACTTAAAGGTCCAGGTTTAAGAACTCAAATTGTTACTGATATGAATCAAATGATAGTTTTTGTTTCTAATTCTGAAAAATGTGGAATAGGTAATGATGGTTCTATGTTTATTAATATGAAATTATATAATAAGATACATATTGGTGATTGTATTGCTATGGATGGAGGATATAATTTATTTATAAATCAATTCAAAGAACAAAGTCTAAATGCTGGAAAAGATTTTAGCGATAAAAATTTTGTTTATCCTATCAGAAAAGAAAATGATATTAATTTAACAGCTTCAGAATTACATTATAATTCTGTGTTTGGTAGCTTTAGATCTGATATTGAGAATCATTTTTCAGTATTAGCTTCTAAATTTAATAGATTTAATAATAATACAGCTGCATTACAAATTACAGATATAAAATATTATAATTTACAATTTAGATTGGCATGTTTATTAAAAAATATATGGAAAATGGTGGAAGATTATGAGATAGAAGTACAGCCACATCATATGTTATGGTACAATGATAATTATGAGTTTCCTAAAAAAGAAAGTAAGTTAGATATTGTTTTTACCGATAAAATCAAAGTTGATAAGAACCACAATGATATGAAAAAATTACAATTAGAAATACTAAAATTAAATATTGATGAAGATATAGAATTAATTTCAGATGAAGAAGATGTCGATATGGAAGAAATTCCCATAAAACGTAAAAAAGTCAAACAACCAGTAATAACAATAGAAAATTTAGATAGATAAAAATAATCTATAGGCAACACCAAGGCACCAAAAATCCGGTGATTGTTTTATATTCGGTCAGTTTTAGCAGGATTTGAGGCATACCTCGCAACTCCAGGTCAAAAAAATTTTGAATTCCGGTGAGCTTGCATTAAATCAGGTCAATTTTTTATCTAGCTTGCAATAGTAGGTGAGTTCACAAGGTGACATGATTGAGATGTTTTTGTTTTAGAATGCAACCCTGCAATGTCTTGCAGATTATTTTTCATCTACCCTACAATCTTGTTTGAGAGAATGAGAGTTTCGCAAGATATATGAACGAACTCCACCTAGTGTGGGTCGGGATATTGGCGCTGACCTTAGTGCTGTGCATTAGATATGCTAATGAAGTGGACGTTGATTTCGTGCGTAAATCAGTTCATGCCATCGGTCGTTGTGCTATCAAGATTGATGAGGCTGCTGAACGCTGTATCAATGTTTTACTTGATCTGATCAACACTGGTGTCAGCTATGTTGTACAGGAAGCCATCGTTGTTATCAAGGTACAGTGTGGAAAAGTACGAAATTATTCTACTCGAAAATTAATGTAGACAAAAACAGGATATCTTCCGTAAATACCCTCACAAATACGAAGGAATTATTCCCACCTTGTGTGAAAATCTGGAAGCTTTGACGTAAATCATATTAATTATTATAAAATCGCCGTACATATTTTGCATACTTTTATAATAAAATAATAATTCAATTTTTAAAATTATGATATGTAATGATAATTTTAGATTTATATTTTCTGAAATAGTCAAATAATGTAAATTCTATCAACTGATAATACACTATATATTATATACCCAACCAATCCCCTAGCCGTATGCTAGCCATCGCTAAGCTGAATGAGCAAGGCTCTCCAAAGATAGAATTTGTATTATGTAGATACGACCTACAGGAAGTATTGAAATTATTACACGAGAGCCAAGGATCTTTGCTGTACCCGCCCTCCTCTTCCCTCTCTCTCTTTATTATTATTATTATTTCTCACAAAGAAGATGAGTAGCATCAATAGCTAAAAAAATTTTATTTATATTATATAACGTAGTACAATTCGAGTTAACCAATAAAAGAATGATTACAACAAAGATCCGAAGGCTCGAAGTGTAATTAAAATAAATGAAGCGGCTGTGTGCAAGTATTTCAACGTCATCTTCCCAAAAACCCGCTCCGAGATCAGGAATTTATTTCAACAGTTGGTGGACGAGAGAATGAAGTTGACGTTGCGCTTTATCGACGTGGGAAGCGCCTACGTTCTGGCGACGCGGAATAAAATGGAAGTGCTGGGTTTTCACGCCTTCCTGGACTTTCACAGTTTCTTACTTATTAAATAAAATTACATTTTTATAAAGAGTATTTGCGTGTAGCCTTAAAGTTGCCCTTTTTGATCCATTCTAAAATAGGATACCCATTTTAGAAACAACAATAATAACTTAGCAAGAATTTATTAAGAAATAAGTCATCAAACTTCTTCTGGACATCAGATCCTCCATATACTTGTTCGGCGCATAAGCTTATCATCGTACACCCACCACTCACTTTTTGAATGATTCTACATAGTAACTAATTTCGCCACCAAGGATGTAATCTGCACTTGCGTGTAAAGCATATCGTATAGGGCAAAATGATATTGACCTGAATTTAAAAAAATTATTTGTTAGAGGTGATTTACAGTGTCTGGTAAACGTAGAATTAACTTACTCCATAAATATTCTTGGTTTAAAGAGTGGGTTAGTCACATAATAACCGAAAGAAGCGTTGATAAATCGTTCACGTCTCTCTCTTCTACACGAGTTGTATTGCATCCAATACTATTACTATTCCACTCATGAGCTCTTGAGTGTTCTCCAGGGTAATTGCAATTGAAAGTGTAGATCTTCGTATCTGGTCTACAATTCCAGCTGGTCTGTATGCTGCTTGCCTATTGCTCGATTCCATACTTGCTAATATTCTATAAAATCGGGTACGTATTAAGTTCAAAGGATGACATTATGAACAGGATATCAAATAGTTTGTCATTGCCTTCCATGGTGCGTTTCATTCCTTCCACCCCGATATTGTATGTCGGTACATTGTTGATCGCAAGTCATCTTGAGAGTGGTTTTTGTAAAAAAAAAAAAAACGGGAACAGATTCAGGTACTTCAAGGGTCTTGAAGCTTGATAACAAGATTCACTATGTACGTAAAAACCAGTTGAGCTTCAAGATATCAGTTGTCCATCATATCAATATGTCAAACTGAGGTTGTAATATGACAACTTGAATAACAGTGGTACAGAGTGCACAAATCGCGAGCGGCTACATAATTTTATTATCAGTAATGGATAAAAAAAAAATACAAATAAAAATATTTTGTATGATGGGTATAAAAAGTTTAGGGAGGCACCAGATCATCAGATTGATTGTTCATCATGTGGGACAAAGGATCCTTGATAGCAACAGGCATTCTCATACCTTCCCTGGTGTAAGGATCCAAAGGAGATACGCCTTTTTTCTTTTGATTGATCTTAATTATCACCTGGTCTACCAAGCTCTAAGTTAAAAAAAAATAAGTACCATATACAGTGGAATATTAAAGTGCTATTTACTTAATACCTTTACTGTTAAAAAAATGGATGTAACACGAGGCACAAGGCATACGTCTGATAAGTCTCTTGGCAAATAAAACTTTTGAATAACTCTAGAAATATATTGGCAGTTATATTCAAGTTTCATTTCATAAAGATAACAACTATGATCTACAGAAAGACAAGTCAAATTTGAATGGATCAATTAATACACATTAATGATTTATGCATTTTACCTTGTATTGTCAAGCCATAAACCACGGGTTCATCAATATTCATTTTAATTAAATCATTCAACATGATTTGCATCTCCAAGTTAATCTTAATCTTATCGCTGTTGTTGGTGTGAATAGCTTTTCTCTCTTCTTGATTTCGATTATGAATAGGTCCTTCGCTTGCTTTTCTTTGTACACGTATGCGAGCTTATAATCAGGGACATATTCTTTCGAGCCGGAAAGATGCTTTGAAATTTTGTGTTGCGTATACTTTTTATGGTTGAAAACTTCTTTAGTGAATATTTCGTATAAATCATGATCTTGCTCGGTGTGTGTCTCATTTATCCTTTTTACTTGTTTACTGAAAGCGTTGAGAATATCGAAATAAATTGTTGCTTCTTCTTCAGGATCCCAGTGTTGAACGTGTAAGAGAGCGAGACACCTTTTGACCTGTTGCTGGTCCCCGTTACACTCGTCAATTTTGTAGGCCATCATCATTCCTTGTTCATTTGTAGGAAATCTTGGAACAGTTGGCAAAGAGCTTCTAATATCATCTTCTTTTTCTTTGATTAAATTTATAAAGCCTTCGTTACTATTTTTGTCGTTTATAAGAAAAATGAATGAGAGTGACAATATTCTTTCATCGGATAAATCCAACATCATTTTGGCAGCTCGATAAGATTCTAGTCTGTATTGGAGTAGTATTTGGGATAAATTGAAGCCGTTTTTTGTAATCCAATGGTTTTGACCTTCTAATGTCCATCCTTGTCTTTGATCTCCAACGAAATAATTGTAATAACTTTTAACTTTAGGATGCTTTTCTACACTATCGAAGCTTTCATCCAAATTAATGTTGGTTTCTTCTACCACACATTCATATTCTTCCTGGCTATTTTCTTCGTCTTTAATCTCTTCGTGTTGTCTTTTTTTACCTAAAATAAATATCGTAATCAGTTAAAAAGTATTGAGCTTTGTAAGTTTCAGGGCAAACCTCGGTTTTCAATTCGAGCTATCATTTCATCTTATAGATATAAACTTTCTTCTCTCGTTGCAACTAGGGCTGTATTTCTGGATTGTAATCTAAGAGCTCTTTGGTTCATATTCATGCGATACATTGTATATTGATGTAGATAACTTTGTTTCATTTTCTTGCTAATTTGCTCGTGTTTAAAAAATATGATGAGTCGCTTGCAATAGTCAGATAGTAGTACATTATGTCGATAGTTCCAGCTTTAATTTTTTCGAGTGTATTAATCAGCAAGTTATAGAATCCACTGGGAGAGTCTTCTTTGATTTCGGTTGTGTCTTGGTCATTGAGATAGGTGTCAATAATTTTTTTAACATTGGGCCAGTCCTTGACACGATTGTTCAGTAAGCCTGCAGGAATATCAAACTCACGTCGCTGTTCTACTTTGATTTCAAGCGATCCTTTCAGAGTTTTTAGAGGCGGCTTATTTGGCTCTTTTGGCATGAAGGAAAGGTTGAATTAGATTATTTTTTCAAGTAAGCTAGGCGTGAACCATTGAGGTTACCGTTGATGTAACTAAACACGAAATTTTTTTACAAAAGTAGCATTAATTCAAACGAGCACGCGAGCGGGAGTTACATTAATTACGTGACGTAGGTAGCGCCTGGGCCGCAATCTTTTTTCCTTTGAATCTTTCTCTATTGTCTTGATCAAGAACTCCGTACTTGTTGATTCAAGCGATTGGACAAAGATAACAAAGCAAGTACCTTGTAAAGAATCTATGTGCGTCTGTTAGCTAACTGATTCAATAGATTTTGGTTCACAAAATTAGAGTCCGCTACAGGAGCGATACAGTCTATGTCAGTCTATCCCACTGCTTGTTGTTTACCACCTCTAGCCAACCGGATGGTGCAACTTTTAACGGTAGCTTTAGACGACTTTGTTCTAAGCGTATAGCTTTTTTTCACAGAAGCTGAGTGTCAGAGATAAGGCATTCTGGAAAATAGTCCTTACGATGGATATGCTGTGAAATATTCTTTCCAAATAGCTGTTTCAATTTTAAACATTTAAAGACCACAACTATAAGCTGTATATACAGCTGAAAAAATATAGCATTATACGTATGTACCCAAGATAACAATTTTAATTTTATATGCCGTGAAGTCAGAGGATACTGCAGTTTCAATGCAACACCCGTAAAACGCCCATCGTGGTCACCAGAGGCTGGGTATGTTCGGAGACCATAAAAGTAAATCGTTTGTCAAAAGCAAACATACAACCTCTATGGAACTACATGAGCTTATGCTCTAGTTCAATTCAGAAGTTTGCGAGGCTCATGCATATGAACATACGTATGAAATCAGACATGCTATAAACTTGAATGTATCCTTTATTCAGTGGAAATATTTTGACCAGTTTGAAATTTGTAGGTTTAGGGAGGAAATTCATACCTGGTATTCGTTTATCTCACTAAGTACCACACAATTGACTTTGACTAGTTATCCATTTAAGGCTGTGCTTGACTTTCATGAAAAGGGAAGCACATCTTCCTTTCGTTTTCGATTCCGCAAAAGTTGCACAGGTAACAGTGTTAATTGCTGATCTTCGTTATGCTTTTTTATTGAATTTACTGGTGAAAGAGACACTTAAATGAATTCAATGCAGTAAAAAATACTGTTGAGAACAACAAAATATGTGGTATATAGGCCCACTTCGACATAGACTGACTGAGAATACACTGTAATTCCAAGCCAATATTATAACGCTCTATTATTGTTATTGTCTGTCAACCTATAACTCACGCGCTAGAATAATTATAATTTGCTGTCATGTATTTCATCTCTAATTTATTAGTAGTGTTTCACCCAAACACATATTTATTTATGTAAAGTCTATTATTCTTTTGATCTAATGGATCTTTCCATCATTTTTAATAAATGATTACAAAAAAACTCATTTTCTGACTAATTCTTTATTATATCATTAATTTTCATTAGCACAATTATTTTAGAATGTTTTTGTCCTAAACGTGACGATAAACAGGTAACAAAAATGATGTCGCAATGGATAGTCTTAACTTCAACCAACTTACGTGCTTTGAGTTCGCCAATTCATGCAATAAACACGATTATGCAAGATAAATGAGTTATCGGAGTTTTATTTACAACTGCTCGAGAAGTCTGAGCTTCTTTTTAAGCTCAGAGACTTCCCTCAATTTTCTCTTGATCTGATTTCTCAAGTTTGACTTGAGGCGCTCAAGGTCCTCAAGCCAATTTTCCTCCGGTTCATCATCTTCCTCATCTTCCTCCAAAAGAGGATCATTGCCTGTGGAGGCACTTGCACTGTCCTCCTCATTTTCAGGAGAAGCAGGCGGGTCGACCTCTTGGAGGCAGCGGCAAAAGCTTGAGGGGGAGAGCCTCGTTTGCACCCCGAAAAAATCCTAATATGTTGAATGCGTTAACGTAAATTTTCACTGATATCAATACAAAAAGAAATTTACATAGATAATTGGCTGGCTGCCGATCAACGAGGGGTTCACCTTAACCCTCTCCAAACTTGCGCACAAAGCAATTTTCTGTAAACAGTAGATTTTGTAAAACGTCGCAGCCTCTACTTCGGTAGCGAAGTGGATAAGTGCAAAGCTACTGTACCAAAAATTAGATGTTTGTCGCTTGTTCTCATTATTTTCAGTGCTACTTCTTACTATTGAGTTTCGTGTTTCACGACATGAGTGGGTTTCGTGATGGAACAACGCATGAGGATTTTCTGCAAATCTTCCGCTTGAAGACCTTTCAAGCAATATCCGGACAATTGTACGTGGCATTTTCTAAAATCGCAGCTTGAGCACTTGTCCATTTTAATACAAATTATCTTTCTCTGTAGAAACAGTAGTTGATGAAAAAATCAAATGGTACCTTTTTCCCCTGAAATCCTTTCGGTACCCGACCCAACCTTATCTCGAAAAGTATAATCGACCTCAATCTGAAAGCAGTAATGAAATTGAGATTCAAAAAATGTGAGGTAGCCTAAAAAAAAAATCGACATATCAACCCGATTTAAGGACTAAAGAGATTTTATTCAGATAACCATAATTAATACATTAAATGAGAGAAGAATCATGTACGAAGTGTTGCGTGATTTGATTCTGATGGAATGCGACGTTGTAATTCAGGAGCGAGCATATCACTTTATTCTTTAAGAGAAAATTGGAAATGTTCACGTTGTTCGGTAGAATTTAGGGTAGTAATCAAATGAAGCGATGAAATTATCGACAATGTTTTTTTTTTTGCTAACTGTGTGTCTATTCTAGCTGCAGTTTTTACTGTTGTTGGCTCACAGCATATTTAAAAACGTGTTCGAAGAGTGGATCATACTTGACACAGCCTTCCTTGGCCAAGGATTGGTTCAAAGCGTCAAAAGTGTCTCAATAGATTTGGCTTTGGGGTAGATTTCATCGTATGTACCAGTAAGTACCCAATCCAACGTGACACAAACCCATTTTACATCCGTATTAGGAGCAGATGGCATAGGAGAGGAGGATGCAATATACTGATAGCAGTTATAAGAGGTGGGTACGTTCAACCTTGAAGAACCAAAAATTTCAATTTGTTGATAGATATGGAATTCACCCTTTACTTTAAACTTTCTGCAAACACTGCGTAAGCGATAAACATCAGGATAAGATAAGAAAGAGAAGATAGTATAAATAATCTCTGGTGCGATATCGTCTAGGTTTGTATCCTTAGAGCTCATGTCATGTTTTAGATTAAAATAAGAGGGGAATAATAAATAAAAATAGAGAGTGATGCAGGACTGGGTGTGGGAAAAATACAAATTTTATTTATAAACGAAATACGGTGTAATTATCTATGAATTGCTATTGTCTAGGAAATGTCAGCAGACTTTTCTGAAAACATATAATTATCACTGAAATCATATCAATAAAAATCATTCGTATTCTATTCGATCACTCATACATCTAAACTCATAAGAACATTAATTTCGCGTAATAAAAAACGTAGCAATTTTTTAATCTTTACAAGTTGGACGTTGTGAATGATTTGAACACATCAATCTTGTCCGCTTAAATGAATAGAAAAAAGACCCATCAAGAAAGCTTTTTTGAGGGAGTCAATACTCCACCTCCACTACTTACTCAACAAAGACCAAAACGAGCTGCACCAGTTGTAGACTCTTCAGAAAACGATTCTTCCAAACGCCAACGACTTGAATCCTCCTTCGTTCAATCTATAAAAGATCGCTTGAAATCAATGGTTTTGTCTGAAACGAAAAAGAAAAAGCCAGATCTTGTCAAGCTGAAAAATAACCTTTTAAATAAAAAGACGCTTCCGCCAGGTACAGGTTATTTATGAGCACTCTTTATCATTTAGTGGTTTTAACACTGTGACAATAGGTATAGTCCCAAATGCTGCCAAACTTGCTTCATGTGACCTGCATGAAATGAATAAGTATCTGGAATACCGCTATGTTAGAACAAATCAACAAGAATGGAAAGCAGCTGTATCTGAACATTTCGATGAGTATGCGAAGTCCTCCGCCGAGACGTCCTCATCTTCCGCTTCAACATCGCATACAGCACCTTTGAAGAAGAAGAAGAACAATACAGCGTCTTCACAGTGCCTATGCACGAAATTATTCGAAAAGACTTATCTCCAGAAGTCCACAGATTGATAATGACAAAAATTTCAACTTCGATGATACGCACAACTGACTTTGTGGTTTGCTTTTCTTCTTTGATTCAAATGATTATAAATATGTTCAGAAGCTACCAGTTCGTAGTTGATGGTGTCAACAACAAC
>AZYI01000302.1:0-16349 GCA_000587855.1 Mucor irregularis B50
TTTCCCCAATTGAATGAGGAGTACAAGCTTGTGCTCCCATTCAATCTTTATGAAAAAGAAAATCTCTCGTTGCAAGAAGCAGACGCGGCCATAAACAAGATGAAGGATTTGCTGCTCCACGCAGTAATCCAGAGTCAAGAGAACAATTGGCTTTTTGTCACACAGGTAGAAGCTTACTACCATGACAAAAGCATCGACGACGTGTCGCAAAGCGACCCCCATTTTACATTCCCTTCCAAAATGCAAGTACAAATAGAGAAATGTGAAATGGGGAAGGGAACCTGGTACGAAGCCAGGTTTCGCTACAAGAAAGTCGAGTTCATTGCCACGGGAGGGCTGACAAATGGCCCTCACAACGGTATGGATGCTTTTCTTGGGGTCGCCGTGCCCTCAAATATCGTGCAAAACACCAACTTTTTGTGGTTTGCACCCACAAACGCAGCAAGAAGCGGTAGTTACGTAAGAATGTTACGTAACTACCGTAGAAGCGCAAGTCTGCGAAAGTGGTGTTACAAGTCGGCCTTTTTTGTGGAGCAAGGCTTCACAACGCCAGACCAGCTTGAACTTCACGAGACAGAGCCCGTTGGCTTTGGCTCCGTTTGTTCGAAGCTTTTGGGTTTGGCAATCTCTAGCCAATTGACGAAACCAGAAATGATTGCTTTGAAGCATGATCTGATAAAAATTGAATATTTCAAGCACTTGGGTTTCAGTGCCTTGCCCAACAAGAGCACTGCCCTCAGACAACTTGAGAAAATACAAAAAAAAACAGATTGCTCTCAAGTTGTCTATGGCAAAGATATTGCTCATCCGAGCAATCTTGAAAGAGCAAACCAACATCAGCGATCAGGATTTGATGTTGTTATACAACAATATCATTTCTGTAAAAGTGAAGGCTTTGAACGACAAGAGTGTGAAAAAGATGCTCGAGTAATATCACTTTTACTTTTTTTTAAAAAAATTATAGTTAGTCAATAAATATGTGTATATCTTAGTAGTTCTATAAAGTACTGATTAATTGTGTAATAGCTTTGGACAGTTATTTCGTACATGCCATAAAATAAGTTATATTTTCGTTTTACCACTCAAATTCCTATTATGTGATGATAAAAACCATTCTCTCTAGTAATCAAACTGTAACTTTTGGGACTGATTAAGTGCTTAGATAATAATATCGTCCAGCACTGAATATGGACAATTAATTGATTCGTACTACCATCAATGTCAAAACCTTAAAATGTGGGGAAACACAAAGATACTTTTTTAGGCAATAAAATCCACCTCCTTAAAAAATACCCTTGTTATATGAGTGCATAGAAACTGATGTTTGTTCAGCGTGCAAACCTAAAACTCTTTTGTTAACCAACAGAAATCCTTCTCTTAATTACTTGTTTACGTTTGATTGAGTGTAAAATAACAAAATGTTAAATGGTGGGAGGCGCAGTATTTATGTTCCATTTTAGTAAAATCTAGATCATCTGACGAATGTTTGTTTTTAAAAGGGTGAATTTAATTTTTCTTTTTTTTTTCTCCATTGAGTTACTTTGGGATCTGAGGAATACTATGATCTGGGGGTAGGATCTGAGGGTGAGTTCTTTCGATGTCAGTCTTCTCTGTCCCTAGTTTGGTGACACTTACGAAAAAGGTGTGGGTACTCGACCTTAAAGGAGTGGAGGGGAACTACACCTTGGGGGTCAAGAACAGCGAGAGCATTCGAAAAACTCATTTTTTGGGACTAGCAATACTCTCACCTTCACGTTGGTTAGTCCTGTCAGTATCAAAGTATCTCTATATTTTGAGAAACCAAGAAGAGTAGAACTTACGGACTACAATATAATGTTTTCTCTGACTTCTACCACTAAACGAATAAATCTAGCCTTATTCCATTTATTGAAAAAAATAATGATTCGCGGGATGCGAAAAGACCAATCGCTTCTTTTCATGCGAGCCCTCATGGACTGGGCTACAAACGTGTATGTACAAGTTCAAAATCATGTGCTTATAAAGTCTGCAAGATGACTTAGTTTCGTGATGCCCAGCGTACAAAAAAAATATATATTCTTTAAAAAAATTATTAACAATAATATATCTGATGTGTCTACACGGGTTAACACACAAAAAAATACAATAAGGAACTAGTAACTAAAGGGCAATAGCAAAACAATTGAACTTTATACTACTGCATTTGATATCAAAGTATTCGTACTAATCTATTTAGACAACGCTTATCGGTGACAATGATGGTTAACGCGAGAGAAACAGTGTAGCTTTGTATTATGAAATGATCGCTGTGTTTATAATTCATAAAATGAAAAAGTTTACGTATTTTTAAAGACCGTAACAATGATCTATTACTAGCCAATAACAGCCCACAGTTTGACAGATCTGATTTGCGATAACGTAAATTTATTTAGATAAAGTCACATTCTGTATTGAGGGGACTGTGCGCGTGTACAAGCCCGAGTGTCATGTTTACTATGACTTGGGTATGTGTGCTCACAACATTGCTCCCTGTCAGAATGTTACTTAATCTATAAATCTATTGCTCACATAAGTGAAACGTGGTTTATGTATGTAAAATTGCTTTTTTATGCAGCGGTGTAGTTAGTTGTCATATAACTGGAGCGGAACTGTTTATCTTTTGTGTATTGTGTATTAGTTAATTCAAGTGTCGAATAGATTCTAACAGAGTTGAGCTTGTTTTTCCAAACGTGCCGAGCCAGATACGAATTGCTGATGTGTGTTTCATACTTAGCGATTGATATTGACTTCGCTCGCTCTTGCATTTAATATTGGCCAAACTTTGATAAGTGTTGCTCACTGGCATTGATAATAGTTCTACCGGACATGATGAATTCAATTACTTAATAGTAGGTGTCTTTGGAAGACGCTGTTTCGTATGTGTCCGACGAGCTGGTTGATCAACTTCTTTTAAGAAATGTGTTATTGTGATCATAGAAGTAGTAAGAAGGGTAGACCTGTTGTTGTTGGTTGAAAAGTAACTATAACTGTGTGAGTTGTGTGAGTTGTGTGAGTTGTGCAGATGCTCTGCGTAATCCTTTTTCAGTGTAAACTGTGGAGTTGCTGTGGAATCTTTTCATTTTTTTATATTTATGCTGGTAGCCTCACCATGTAATGAGACCCAAATATGGTAGTTGATTATAGATATGCTTTTATCTCACCAAAATGTATTCGTGGTTTTAATTTTTATTTTTAAAAGGCGTTTTAAATTTCTTGCTTCTTTGCTCATTACAACATTTAAAGGTGAACCCCTCACAATGTGGTGAGTGTTACAAACCCTCGCAACAAGTACGGATATCAGGAGTTGGACTTATTAATATGACGACGCAAGATGTTTTCGATCTAGTGAGTTCACTCGAGACATCCAAAGCAAAACTCATCGCAAAGCGAAAACCACTTGAGGTAAGTTATTATAATGACCACAATTTTCAATGTCTAACACTTTTGAAATCCTTTCTATAGCTATGCTTTTATGCATTTCAAAAATCATGAAGCTGCTTCCGTATTCTGTAATATTTATAGTGGCGTTTTACGCTTAAGGGGAATGGAGTTGGTGGTAAAGCCAGCGGTATTAACAAATGGCGATGTGGTCACCTATCTTCAACGTGCTCTGGAGTTCGCTACTTCACCACCAACACCACCACCAGCAGCAGCACCCGCTCAAGAAGAAAGAAGAAGATGGACGGTGCGACAATTTTTAAATACTTTTATTTAAGGTACCTACTACACTATTGTTTATTAATTTTAATGAGTATGTAGACTCACTAAATTTTCGAATTTCCTGTCTACTCTAAACGTCGCCAGTCATTTTCACCGTGGTATTGTTCTTGATGCAAGTTATACAATATTTATAATATGTCACACTGTCTTTTACGCAAGTTTAAAAAGAAAATAAAAACCAGTTATGGAAAATGTGTGACAATTTCATTTTGTCCATATTTGCTCGCAAGTTATGAATACATAAAGGAACTAAAAAATAAACAGCAGAATGAAAATAAAAAGTAACCAGTACTTGCGTAAATGTAAAACTCACACTATCGCCTCAAAAACCACTTCAGAATCTTCAGAACGGGATCGTATAGGCAAGCTGGTATCACCTTCAGTCAAGTGACTATTTTTGTAATTCTTTGCAAGGTGAAACTGTTGCTCTTCGTGTTTGAAAGTCATCTTGGTACTGCAAGGTTTAATTTGTGACTGATAACTGAAGTGGTAAAATTAGCTTCTCTCATCTCCACTTTTAGCCAGCTATGACTCTCTTCATTGTAGGTGACCGGGACAAACAATTTGATTATCTTCACCACATTTTTCTTATCCTTTCTGTCGATTGGTTGGTCTGAGAATGCAACTGCTGGCCAGCTTTTTACAGGAAATAAACGCTTATTTTATTTCATTATCCATGTGGATGGTAAAAAAATTCTGTATTTAAAAGATTCCCTTTTGAATTACGAATCACAGTCCCTCCAACCACTGCTGTAGTCTACTACGCCAGATCTTGCTTTTTTTTTCAAACTGTTATATGTGGTATGAAGTAAGAGGCAGTGTATTAAGTAAAGGTAAAAAGTAATTAGTACCATGTTTTGTTGGAAAAGTAGAACGACTTTGAATAGCAAGAGTAAATACAAAGAGTATAAAAAGAGTACAGTAAATATCAAGATAAGTTTAGATTCCGTATTTAAACACCTCTATTCTCCTCAGGTTCCTGTTCATCCACGGTCAAGCTTTCAGTGTGCTCTGACTGCTCAACAGGATTGCTTCCAGTCATTGCAGGCTAGTTACTTTTTTCAGTAATGTTGTGAGGATCCTCTTCCTCGACGCTCGTGGGCTCATAAGATTTAAGCAAGGTTCTGTTTTCCTCTTCGTGATGATGTTCTTTGCGTGAGACCTCTTGGTATTTAGATATAAAAGTTCTCGCAAATACGACAGAGCGGCTTTATATTATATTATATGTTTTCCATGTTTAAAGAGAAGTGAAGAAACAATAGCACGACCTCTACTAAGAAGCTCAAATATATGCTCAGATGACGTGAGTAACTGATCGGTATATTCAGCTCAACACTTTTACTACATATACAACTTGTCTTGCAGATGTTTCCAGGATTTCGCGAGGGAAACGAAGATGACGGCCGTTATTTGATAGCACGGAAAGGCAGGGAATTTTCATTGCTACCTATAGAACGGCTGTTGCTGAACGGCCAGAGCTGGTTGTCATCAATACCTGTATGGATCCGTGGCGGATCAAGATTACTCATGGGCAGAATTGGCCATCTATGAGCAGCACCACTTTTACGGATACAGTTACAGCTTATCAATTTCTTTTTTTTTTTCTCTCTTCAGTGGTATCAATCAAATACGTGAACAAGTTGGTCTACAAGTTGGAAGTGAAGGCCGCGAAGACCATGGAGAAACATGAAAAACGTAGCAGCAATGATAATAATAAGACTTATTAAGGTAAAATTTTTTTGAGATTCCATAAATTCTAGTCGCATTAGTTTGATTTCTTTCTGTTGAAGTAGCTACCATCTTCATTAGAAGGCACTATCGCATGAAGTTGTTTTTATTTCCCATTGTATTATATACATTTTTCATTTTCTTTTGTTCAATTAATTAACAAATTAAAAAAAAAAACCCGAAGGTTTGAAAGCCCGTAGGCGCGAAAGCCCGAAGGCGCGAAAGCCCGAAGGCGGGAAAGCCCGAAGGCGGGATGAGGAAAAAAAATCATTTCTTCGAACGTTGAAATCCACCCTTTTTATATCTTTCAAGTCGCTGAAAAGTAGTCACAGTATACATACTAAAATGTGACTCAAAAATTGTTACGGACGTGGCCAGTCACAGTATACCGTCACTTATTGCAGTATTTCGATATTTATAGTTAGCTTACTTTTGATACATCTACATTTGTAAGTATATCAGGCTTAGATGCGGGGTTTATACAGTATTACTGAACGTAGATATACAATAATAACTTCTACTTCTACTTATATACTTTTTCAATAGTGGCTGTATGAGAGGTTGTTTGTTCCTGATTCATGTGATCATCATCGTTACTGTTATGATACACTTGATTACAGGATTGACAGTCTGTTTACCCTGTGTTGTTAGTAAATATTTTGTGTGTCTTTAAAAATCTAATATCAAACTTGTTTCAACATATGTCAGACAGGTCAATAAATAAGCAGTATCCCTTGATTCATCTTTGTGCTACTATTTTTATAGAAGCTTGTTTTCTCTCAGTCGTGATTAATATCTGTTTGGGTATTATCACGTTTCTAATAATACTTCTCGTATTTAATCTCTATAATCTGAATGACCGAATTTTACTGGATATATCCTAGAGGATTGTCCCTTCCATTGATTTAAAGAATTAATCATTTTCCCTTCGAGCTGAACTACATAATAAGAGCAAACATTACTAAAAATATGATTGGATCATATTTAATATATAATGGGGTTTATCAGATCCAAGTATCGGGATAACTGATATAAGGCCATTATAATAAAAGGAATGCTTGTTCTTGTAAAATTCAATATTGGTCAATGTGTGTTGCATCTGTCAATCTGGAACAGTGGTTACTTTTTAATAGAAGATGCATTGTCTAATTGTTTCCAAGCATCCGCTATTCTGCAGGTATGGGATAATCGTATCTATTATTTTATACCTGGTTTTGGAGTCTCGTATCTTTTAAGGCACTATTATTGTCAACTTTAATTCATACGTTAAACCGGTTTGATATTGGTATAATTCTTTATTATATCCGATATCTAAATCAATACCAACATATTGTATTCTAATCTTTTGGTATTTGTTCCGTATCTTCATAAGATAGCTAGTCTTATGTAAGATTACCACAAGATGAAAGTCATTATGTAAGCATCGAATTATTCTTCTATTTTATTGGACAAGAGCCTTTCTGATCTTGATCAGTAAAATGTTATTTAGTTATACGTCTTTTTTACATAAGCTTCTCTTATGCCGTTTCTATCGTCTAACTAAATCTTAGATTGATTTCTGCAACAATTATAGATTTTAAAGAGGTTTGAGAGATAAGAGTGGGATTTATTATTGTTTCTTTTGTTTCTTTGTGTAAATCGTTGGTGTTCATCTTTGAGTCTATATGCACAATCACCACAAATCCTAAACAAACTGGATTTTGAGTTCTTTCGTGATTAAATAGCTTTAACAATTTTTCGACACTCGATGGACATTACTGATGACTTACTGCTTATGCAACTAGCTTATCTAAAGAGATTCCGATAGCTAGTCTTATGTAAGATTACCACAAGATGAAAGTCATTATGTAAGCATCGAATTATTCTTCTATTTTATTGGACAAGAGCCTTTCTGATCTTGATCAGTAAAATGTTATTTAGTTATACGTCTTTTTTACATAAGCTTCTCTTATGCCGTTTCTATCGTCTAACTAAATCTTAGATTGATTTCTGCAACAATTATAGATTTTAAAGAGGTTTGAGAGATAAGAGTGGGATTTATTATTGTTTCTTTTGTTTCTTTGTGTAAATCGTTGGTGTTCATCTTTGAGTCTATATGCACAATCACCACAAATCCTAAACAAACTGGATTTTGAGTTCTTTCGTGATTAAATAGCTTTAACAATTTTTCGACACTCGATGGACATTACTGATGACTTACTGCTTATGCAACTAGCTTATCTAAAGAGATTCCACTCGACAAACTTATCAAAAATGTACCTCACTTGGAAACACTTCAATTACAGTCGGGAGAATGTGTAATAGAATATACTAAAGACGAACCTATGATCGATTGCAAATTAAAAAGAGCTGGTGTTGGTTGATCGCAAAATTAATGTTGTCAATCGATTTAAAGACACAGAGGAAGGCCATAAAAAGTCATGGGATTATCTTGAGGAAACTGTCCTGCCCAATACTAGCTTTGTTGTACAGGACCTGGAGGACATTACGTTTATGAAGAATTATCTATCTCCTTGCTTTGCTCTTACAGAGAATACGACAATTATTATAAATACTGACCGCAAATTCCTCCTCCTACAATTTTTTTATATATATCTCTTCAATAAAAATGGGCTATTCAGCACCACGAAGCTCATCGACGCGGACGGAGTACCTACTGTGGTACCCTATGACGCGAGCTTCGTTGAAGAAGGCATCTCTGTTGAAGAAGGCATCTCTCACGATCATGCGCCTCCTGGTTTTTTAATCATTGTCGTTCCTCATTTCGATCCGGGGCTTGACAAGCATAATCACAGAACAATCAATGGTTGCCAAAAATTAATGGACAATTCGTGGAAATTTACACTGTTCATCACTCAAATTGCAAGAAGACTACCCAAAAATCAATAAAGAAGATCGGGCTCTTCCGATATTTGCTAGATGTAGAAGAGGAGGAACAGAGGATAATGCACTTAGATACCTGTGCCGGGGATTAAATGAGGCTAAAGCAATTTAAAAGTTGGAAGAAGTTCGTTATAAAGCACAGTATCCACATGGGTATGCTTTAACATTCTTCTGAATGAAATCATTGTAGAAGCGATGGACAGGTCAGGTATGCGACTGAAGAGAGTCGACCTTGGGCCATACTACGCTATCGGTAACAGCTACAGAAAATTGTTGAATTCAAAGCAAAAGAATTCATAAGAAACTATTACTTGAACGGTTCTTACTCATCGTATTGCACTGCGATGACCGTTATCTTTCAACTTTAAATATTATACAATATGAAAAAAGTTACCTTTTTACTTAAATAAATTACTATTGGCAAAGAAAAATGGTGTGGTCCTTGAATGATCACTGAATTTATCATCTTGTTGTTGACTATTTACCATAAACAATACGAGCAAATGGCAGTGTGAGAGGCTAAGCATAGCTTTTCATTGCTTTCAGCTGTCTTGGTTTGTTAAATAGTACTGTGCCATATCAGGCACTTCACTTCGGACTTTAAATACACGCCTATAGAGCGGTAAATAAATAGGGGTGTTCAGATGCAGAGATTACAAAAAAAATCAGAGAATGGGGTGTTCAGATAGAAATGAATTCTATTCGCTCAGAAGAATTTGAGAAAGGTTTTCAGATTCCGCGAAAGCTCAAGCTAATTGTTTGAGCCAATCAAATTTGATGCTCAAAATTTGTTCCTCTTTCAAGTGTCTCAAATTTTGATTAATCATATGAGAGAATCTCTATCTGAACACTCCTAATAATTCATACAATGCTAGAAGCATCTACAATCTTCACCATCGTTAACATGCTGCCGCAGTTAACATGAACCTCTTTCAATTGGTTCTCCATTCTCTTTACTACGCAAATGACTAATCTTTATCAAAGACATCTTTCTTAAAGATGGTAGAAGGTTTTAACGAACCAAATGTCATTGCTTCGCTTCAATTATTATCCCAGATCAAATCCCTATAAATACCTTTCAATTTGAAATCAATTAGAGTTAGTGAAGTTAAGTTATCTTATACATAATAAACCCTACAAGGAATTCTAATTGTATTTCTATCTGTGTTTTTATTATTTTTTCGTAAAGCATATTATCAAGTCACTGTTTTACAACAAGTACATGCAAATAAGAGTGAAAAGAGTGAACGACCATGTATACAACATAGTGTTCTGACCTTAATGTATTATTCTATATTATTCTCAAGTATTAATCTTGAAGGTACGTATTCCAGCAACTCAATCAGCTAAAACACATTACTTTCTTCATAATATTTTCCAAATCTCAATTGATACTGAATAAAATAAATCCTTGAGGAACCTGATCGTCCTGTGGCTTTGGACAACTTGACTCTCGAGCAACAACCTGAGATACTTGATTAGTGGCACCACTGCGATCGAAAACGTTCTCCGACATTTGGATCTTCAAAACCGTCAGGAGATGGGAATCGCTGAGAGCCCAAAGGTTGACGCAGTGAGCACTCACGAAGAAATTAATGAAGAAATAATTGAAGCAGAGGAAGGAAAAGTTCAAAGAGCTCAATGCAAAAACTGCGTCAATTCCCAATGAGAGCATCATTGACAGATATCTTGCTGATATTCGAAGAAAGATAAGGCAGGGAATAATTTCTGAACAAATCGATACAAAAAACTTTTGGATCTATGATACCTTACTGCCCCATAATTTGCTATGAAGGATCTCCATATTTATCCGTATGAGTTGGGCATTCCAAGAATGTTTTTATGGTTTGTACGTAAGCTCCATAGTAACCTTAAATGTCCTATTTCTCATTGTAAAAGTGGAATAGGAGTGAAGGGGCATGGTTACAACCCCAAAGCTAGAAGAGTGATCGATTTGTATGATTTAGTGAGAGTCAATTTGAGTTGTCAACACTTTGAATCAAGTTCGTTTTATCTTACGACTACGCGCTGCGAATGTAAGAGGTAAACCTGGTCATTCTTTTAAAGGCACCAACAAAAGTATTCGACATACTTCTATACGTATTGTCACACGGAAAGTTTAACTAGCCACACACAAAGTAACGCTACATAGTAATTATTAGCAACCCTTTATTAGATGAATCATCACCGCCCTTTGGAGAAGTAAAAGCCGCTCTTTGGCGTTGGAACGACTGTCAAATAGACTTCTTTCAGATCTTTCACAGGAGCGCGTGAAAGATTAAGCATAAATTTATCTTTTGAGAATTTGTGTGATGTTGGGACTTTGGAAAACGGGAAAACCTTGTTACTGAAACCAATAGCGCGTTGATGCACCATCACTTATTTCAGTAATGCAGCTAGATTGCTTTTTTTTTCGTTTAGCGCCCAGTCGAGAATTTAATACCTGCGAGCTGGTGAATCTACAACAAGAGTCTCGAAGAAAGTAGATACTGGTCATTCTTAGAAGGTCGATCTTTACTTGCACATTTACATTACGCGCTCATGAGAGGTATTATCCAGATGTATTGTGTACACGTTCTGCTCTTACATCATTAAATTTCTGGAGACTTCAAGAGAAAGGAGAATTTTGACAAATATAGATATTTGTATCACGTCGAACCATCTAGTTTCTGATCAACGTGATCGAGAGATGACGGCTGGCCTTTAGCTTGGGAAACTTTGATATTTCCCGCTAAAGACAATAAAGATCTTTACTGTAAATAAGTGGTAAAATATTCACAGCACTGTTTCAGATTCCCGAGTTTTTGCTTCCATATGTATGTCCGAATGTGTACGACCACTTTGAACTCTCTTCATCTTCCCATCGCATATCAGCTCAAGTGCGTTGTTTTTAAATTTTTCTTAACAATTAACAAGGCTACCTTTGAAAAAAGTGATCGCCAAACAATATTGATTTGGTAAATATACATGAATAAAATGGTGCATGGTATTTTTCTTGTTTGTTTATGGTAACTTAGAAGTTAAATACCGTTAAAACTTTTATGCGGCGCCTATGACACGGAATGGAGTGCGCCTTCCGAGGAAGGCAAAATATGTAAGATGCTTTACATAGGGGTATTTAAGCGCGTCGGGAAAGTTATGCAGCCGCTGGAAAGTGTATCCACGTTGTACATCATCTATCGTTGAAAGTGTATTTAAAGGTTTTTTTCCGTTTGTCCCACCGGGAAAGAGCAAAGTCATTTTACATAGCCTATAGATCTATCCTTTACGAAGGTATACCCAGAGGATCCTACCCACTTTTTACATCATGCAGACTGTTTTAGTTTAATTGCGTAACCAGTTTCAGCCGTTTTCTCAACTATATAAAAGGTTATGATATTTTGACAATCTAAGGACTTTTTCAATCAAACAAAAACAAGATGGCTAAAATTTCTTTCATTTTTGTTGCCATAGCACTTACATTATCTACTAATGTATTTTGCCAAAGTGATGCGACTTATGGTGGGTTATATAATCAACTATTTCTGACATATTTATAAACATTGACTTGAACTTTTGTTTTGGAAAGCTATAAGCTCATCTGCGCCCGGTTACAAAGTTCAGGGTAAAGTACGCAAAACCCACAGCGGTCTTCAGATTCCCCTGAAGCTCAATGCCAATAAGCACAATCTCCCTAATACATACGGTAAAACTATCAGCGATCTTGTTGTTGATGTAGATTATGAAACAGATGAGAGACTTCATGTAAAGGTATGTAGCATATAGTATTTTTTAGGCATTTAATGGTCCAGTGATTGACACACCTTTTCTTTGTGCACACCTAATATTAGATCTATGACAAGGATAAGAAGCAACATACTGTTCCTGATTCCCCTTTGGGTTTCGAAAGACCCAAGATTTCTCATTACTCTTCTCGTGATAAGGCAAACTATGACTTTCAATATACCGCAAAGCCATTTAGCTTTAAGGTTATTCGCAAGTCAGACAAGACCCCTATCTTTGACACCTCAAATATGCCTTTGGTTTTTGAAGATCAATATCTCGAATTGTCTACAAACGTTCCCAAAGACGCTAATATTTACGGCTTCGGTGAGGTAACTGCCCCTTTTAAGCGTTCAACTGTAAGTGGAAAACAATATAAACACCGTACAGTTTACATTATCAACTAACTGTATTCTCAGAATGTCACAACTATTTTTGCAAGAGATAACGCCGACGAGTAAGTTTGTTTACATTTTTTACTTATCCAATTGAACACTGTAAATCTAAATTCGTACCTATTTTAAAGTATGTATCGCAATATCTATGGTTCCCATCCTTATTACACAGAGATTCGTGACGGTAAAGCACATGCAGCTCTACTGATGTCTAGTCACGGAATGGATGTCATTACCACTGAAGGACGTATAACTTACAAAGTTATCGGTGGTATTTTTGACTTTTACTTTTTCGTTCCAAAATCTAATAAGCCCAAAGATGTGAGCATTGCATACACTGATTTGATTGGAAAGCCCATGATGGTTTCTCATTGGATGCTCGGATGGCACCACTGTCGCTATGGTTTTAAAGATATTGATGCCGTTGAAACTGTTGTTAGAAAATATAAAGAGGCCAATATTCCACGTAAGTTTCTTTATGTAAAATTTGTAAGCAATCCATTTTCAATCTAAAACTAGTTTGATTCTTTAGTCCAGACTGCATGGATCGACATTGATTATATGGATGAAACTAAGGATTTCACTGTTGATAATGTCAAATTTCCCCAAGACCGCATGATTTCTTTCGGCAAAGAACTTCATAAAAATGGTCAAAACTACGTTGTCATGGTTGACCCTGCAATCAGTGCCAATACTTCGTATACTCCATACACACGTGGTGTTGACATGGATGTCTTTATCAAAAACCCTGATGGTAGTGACTACATAGGTGCAGTCTGGCCAGGCTATACTACTTTCCCCGATTGGTGGCATCCTAATGCGACCGAATACTGGACTAAAGAAATTGTCGATTGGGTCAATCTTATTGGTTTGGATGGTCTTTGGATTGATATGAATGAGCCTTCCAGTTTCTGTCTTGGCTCTTGTGGTACTGGTAAAGTAGACGCTGGCAAACAACCCTATCGCTGGACTCTCCCTCAAGAAGAACAAGATAAGAACCATGCTGAACAGGAAGCTGCATTAATTAAAATGGGCAATCCTCCCGGTGAAACTCGTAACCTTTTGTATCCCAAATATGCCATCAATAATGGCGGTGGTAACTTGTCTGAATTGACTGTTGCCATGACTGCTTTGCATTATGGCGGTGTTCCTCATTATGATATTCACAACCTCTATGGTCACGCTGAAAGCCATATTACTCGTAATGTAAGTTAAGGAATCAGTATCAATTCTGAACAAAAATCCGATTAACCCTTCTGTCAAAAATAGGCTCTTATTAAACAAAATAGCACCGTTCGTCCTTTCCTCTTGACTCGTTCTAGTTTCGTCGGTAGCGGTGCTACTACTGGTCATTGGACAGGTGACAACCATTCTCTCTGGAATTACTTGAAGGTCTCCATCGCAAATGTTTTGAGTATGCAAATCTTCGGTGTTACGTACTCTGGTGCCGATGTTTGTGGTTTCAATGGAGACACTACTGAAGAGCTTTGTGCAAGATGGCTTAGTATCGGTTCTATGTACTCGTTTGCAAGATCCCACAACGCCATTGGCCAAATTGATCAAGAGCCATATCTTTGGAATGCTACTGCTGAGGCTAGTCGCCGTGCTTTAGGTGTTAGATACACTTTGATCCCTTACTTGTACACTGTGTCCGAGGAATCAAGTCGTTTGGGTACTGGTTTCTGGCGTGCCCTCTATTTCGAATACCCTGAATTCAATGAATTAAGCAATAACGATGTTCAACCGTTAGTTGGTACTGATATTTTACTCTCACCTGTTCTTGATGAAGGAAAGACAAGCGTTGAGGCACAATTCCCTAAAGGTATTTGGTACGATTGGTACACTTTCGAGTCCATTTCTGTTGAATCTGGTGTGAAGACGGTCACTCTCGACGCTCCTCTTGAGCATCTTCCAGTACATATTCGTGGTGGCGCCATCATCCCCACCAAAACTCCAAAGTACACAATTGGCGAGACCTACGAAACCGACTACAACCTAATCGTTGCTCTCGACAATAACAATGAAGCTACAGGAAGACTTTACATTGATGATGGCTTCTCCTTGAAGGTTGAGAAATCTTCAAACATTGTATTTACATATAAGGACAACAAATTGACCGCTTCTGGTGACTTTGGTTACGAATCCCCAGAAAAGCTTGCAAAAATCACTATTGTTGGCCCTTCTGCGTTGAACATAACTAAGGCCCGCGGCGGCGACGCAACTTACAATTTGACGAACTCTGGAAATGCGATTGCTATCGAAAATGCCGCTATAGACCTTACAAGCGAACTCTCAATTGAGTTTTCATAGAGTGTGTAAAATCCTTTTGATTAAAAGCCAAGGCGTAATACGTCATATATATAATAAAGAGAAGTTGTCATTTTCTGTAGAATATTTTCATTTTCATTTTTTTTTTATGTACTTGGGATGATATGTAATAAAAGTTATAATAAAGGATATAAGAGATGAAGAGGTTATTGTAAATATATATAGGAGGCAATGTGAAGATTGTGAGCATGACCTTGTGTTCATTTTCTTTGCTACAGGGTTTTAACCTACATTAGGGACGATTAGTATAAGATTTTCAGACGAGTTTAAATTTTGATTGGACGATATAAGCTTCGTTTGCATACACATTGAAAGACAATCATGGACAAAGTCGATGGTTTGTTTCAAACAGAGTGAACACTTACAGCGAATTACCAATAAAATTATCTCGGATTTTACCCAACTTACCACTGTATTAATTTGCTTTTGCGATAACTGAGCGGATTATTTTTGTTTTTTTGTTGTTGGTTGGTTTGGAAGGGCTTTGCCTTTTCTTTTGCTTGGGGTAGTAGATGATGAACTTGATGAACTTGAAGAACTTGATGGACTTGCTGAGCTGGCGGTGGAAATGGCATGTGATCGAACAAAGCGAGCTGGCCTTGACTTATTACTTCTGAGTTCATTTAGTAACGTACACACTAGGAGGCAATGTGAAGATTGTGAGCATGACCTTGTGTTCATTTTCTTTGCTACAGGGTTTTAACCTACATTAGGGACGATTAGTATAAGATTTTCAGACGAGTTTAAATTTTGATTGGACGATATAAGCTTCGTTTGCATACACATTGAAAGACAATCATGGACAAAGTCGATGGTTTGTTTCAAACAGAGTGAACACTTACAGCGAATTACCAATAAAATTATCTCGGATTTTACCCAACTTACCACTGTATTAATTTGCTTTTGCGATAACTGAGCGGATTATTTTTGTTTTTTTGTTGTTGGTTGGTTTGGAAGGGCTTTGCCTTTTCTTTTGCTTGGGGTAGTAGATGATGAACTTGATGAACTTGAAGAACTTGATGGACTTGCTGAGCTGGCGGTGGAAATGGCATGTGATCGAACAAAGCGAGCTGGCCTTGACTTATTACTTCTGAGTTCATTTAGTATGTGTCTAAAGTTTAAAGCACCAACAACATCGCGATTCCACAGTCTCATGTTTGACTCCAAACATTTTCGGTTTGTACACCTAATAAATGAATTAGTCAGCCCCGGCAGAGTAAGATGAATAAAAGTTTTGTACCTAAGAAGTCCATGACATAATACTTGCGGCATTTTATGTCGATTATGCTTGCGTGGATTATCTATCTTTTTAAATTTCTCCACAGGGGAAAACTTGCACTGTGGGCAGAAAGTGGAGGTTTTATATTCGTCTATTAACAGCACCGTAAATCCACCTTTTTTCAAAAGGCTCCGAACACCCTTTCCCCTTACGGGTTCATGATACTTTGAATTTCCAGCGGACCAGTTACCATAAATCAGGATTGCGTCTTGATTGAACTTTGTTTGCATATTCTT
>KK076452.1:0-102164 GCA_000587855.1 Mucor irregularis B50
GACAACGGGGTTTGACGCGATCTGGATCAACTTGTTTTTTCATGAGAATTACTTGGGCTCTAGACACTCCAGTGGCTTGTACAATGTCTTTAGTACCCTTTCCGGCTTTGATCATCGATATGACGTTATTTCGCGTGTCGTTGCTGAGTTTATATGGCATTCTAGTAGGAAGATGTTAAGTGTAAAAGATAGAGTGTAATGGGGGAAGTGATGAGAAAAGGGCCGTCTTTATATATTTTTTTGACTTCTCTACGTCATAATGATACGTCATGTACGTTATTATTGCATCATATACACTAAAATAGAGTTCAAAGTACATTAGATCAAGTTTACATCATTTTGCATTTAGCTCAAAATCAGCTTTTCTTTATTTGGTCATTTGTGTAACATTTTATGATTGCATCATTCTTACCTACTTATACTATGACATTTGGGCTATCTAATGGTTTTTATTTCGTATCTCTGACGTAATTATAGCGCCGTACAGGCTATTTTATGGTTTTGTTAGGCACTTAGTAGCAGGACTGTAACACTCAAACTTCTATAACTTAGGGGGAGTAAAGGACTTAATTTTATTTTTTTAATGATTTTTTTATATTTATAACCTAGTTGAGTGTCAAAAGCTGACACCAACTAGGTTTCAAGCATGGATGGTATCGTAAGTTCCCACCCTAACTTGAGGTAAACTATTTTTCTAATATTGTCAGAGACTCCTCAAGTAGTCCGGGTCGGAAATACTCCTCCTCTACAAAGAAAAGATGGTAGAGTCTAGACTCATGATATTAACCTAAGATGCAAGGCAAGAACAGTATGTTGGTCAATTTTCAAGGTATGATCCTAAGCGATGGGATATCTGTTTACATAATCAAGCGAAACTTCGCACCTGAGAGAGGATCGCTCTTGGTGGCAAAGATTCCGTTATTAGCCTGGAAGAGTCAACTACATACATCAAAAACATGAGCAAAACCGAAGGATGTGTGTTCGTAGATCTCGGGCGCCACGACTTCATTTTTTGTGTACATGAAAATAATAATAATAGCCAATCAGTCCAAGAAACTTCTGGATCTGCTGATTCATTTTTAATGCTTTTTAAATGCTTCAAGACAACGTTCCTACAAGATGCAGCAGTCATGATGGATGTCATACCCGATCATCCCATCTGGAAGAATAATAAGCTCTTTACTACCCCACTTTTTTCCAAGAATTCAGGAGGTAAATATAAAAATTTTAGTGAGAGTTGATAATTTCGAAGCATTCTAATCATCCTCTTCTAGTTGCAGAAGGGTTAAAATTCATATCGAAAGAAATGAAGAACCAGAATCATCTTTGATCGCAAGATTTGCCCCTGAAGTACAACAACAGCTTTCTAATATGAATCGTATTCTCACCGATGCTATGAAAGATCTTACAGATCGTCAAAAACCTCTGATCAAGTACATACAACAGCAAATGCAGCAAATGTTCGACAACAACTACAACTTTCTGTCACGCTCAACAACAACGGTCAAGTATCGCGCACATCTGGAACTGTCGCCCCTTCCTCCTCTGTCTCAAAATGACGCACGTAGCAGTGAACATATGCCAGCAATGGACGAAAACGGAGGCATTTCTACTAACGACGACGCCACCACCACCACCTCCACCACCACATCCACCGCTGTTGTCTCCATGCAGTATGATGAAAATGGGATTCCTAAGTACAAGATGAGCAGACAAGTTGCCACGGTCTCGGACCTCTGGGATGAATGGAGTGTGGGTAGAGATGGAAACTGGTCAGTGCAAGAACTGGAAGAAAAGTGGGGCACGAAATGGAGAAGAGAAGACAAAAAATGGTTCAGCCTGAGGAAAAAAATTGTTGATGCTATTAGTGATCTCGAAAAGGATCTAGGTTTGAGTACTCCTCGTGCCATTCGCATGCTTCAACAAGCTATCAACGAAAGACACTGGTCATTGGATAAGCTTGGCACAGAACTGCAAAAAGGTCGCTACTATCCCTCTCCACCAGAAGAGACAAAACGAAGAAAATTGAATCAATCCTAAGATTCGCTTTATTTTTTCCATTTGTATTACTTTTCTTTTCCCTCTCTTGATAGTCTTACTTGTAACAATAGAACATTTATAGCGTAAAGCTCTCGTTTTTTTAATAAAATTAAATCAAAAGACCAAAAAAAGTGTTATTGGTAACTGGGTTCCAATTAAGCGGGGAACCCACTATAGCGGGATGTGAAGCGTGACTGAACATTAGAGAGCTTGGGGAAATTTCATTTCACTTCAAAATTCTCTTAAAAAAGAAAGGTCAATTTTTTTCACCTCCGATTCAGCTCCGAATTTGAAGTTGAATTCATTTCATTTTCAAATATCCGACCTGAATGTTTTCATTTCAAATTTGAAGTTTAGCCAATCATCTTGCCTTGTTTTAGTCTTTTTTCAGGGAAAATCGTCATGATGATTTTAATAAAGCTATCGATTTGAATGACATATGTCGCATCCGTTTCTTTTTTACTTCACAAAAAAACACGACGCTAAAACTCACAACATGCCAAACAATAACCAAATGCAAGCAAACTCTGTCACTACCCCTAAAAAACGCTATGGAGGCTGAACTCCTTTAAGAGAAAACATGTTGATCGAAGCAATGATTGCACATCGACCTTTTGAGAAGAAGAAGCTCCAGGTTGCTGAAGCAAATGCAAAAGTAAAAGAAGATGTGAACGCAGTCGATAGTGGGGTCAACCCCATCAACTCCTGGAACACGTTCCAGAATAAACTCAATACATTGATCAACGGCGTGAAGGAAAAGCAAAAAAATGATACTATTCACGGAAGTGGTAGCAATGATTCTGAAACTCATCTAGAGAACAGAATATTGGAACTCATTCAATTGGTAATAAGCTGTCTACTCACTGTATTGTATTTAGCACCGTCTTAATATGTTATTCCCAGATGGACCATGCCAAAGAGGTGTCTACCAATGCACAAGAAGCTGAGAGAAGTGCTCAGTTGAAGAAAAGAAGAGACCAGGAAGCCATTGAAGAAGCTTCAAAGCGAGGCAAGCGCCAGATTGGGGAGAGAACCAGTAACCAGTTGAACTTCTCCGTTGCTGAGGATAGCCTCACTGGTAGCAATGAAGTAGACGATGCCAACCCTCTTCTTGCCATCAATAGGGGCATCAAACGCTCCTTGGAAAATCTAGAGAACGATAGGGTTCATGACAGGGCTGCTATAAACGGTCTTAAAACGTCCGTCGAAGCGTTGCAGGAAAGCATGACACATGTCTTGCAAAAACTGCAATCCTTTGAAAGGACTTTGCACCGCTCCTCTGTTCCTGCACCTCACCTTCCCCCTCCTCAACGACCAATTGTACCTGCACAATTTCAGATAGAAGATGATGCAAATGAAAATAAATAGAAACATTTATTCTGGTCTTATTTCAGCAATATACTCTTCTAACGTGGGTGGTGCTACCCCAAAGTATTCACTTGTTTGATTACTTCTATTGACACAAAGATGAACATTTTTCATCAGTGAAGCAACGACATAAAATAATCCACACCTTCCGAGCAGGGACTTTTGTTCTGCCTTGTGCCTAACGAAGGAAAAAAGCTTTGCAACGTGTCCAAATTCCCACTCCACGACAATTCTCTTAGATGCCATAGCCTTATTTACCCTCATTTGCTCGGGAGTTATTTGAGGACCTAATTACATTATACAGCGATGAGCTCATGAGTTATGTTATTTGAAGGATTTACCAAAAAAAATTACCTGTTCTAAATGGTTTGATTATGCATCCATCTTCTCTATAGGCAGGATCGCCGTAGATTGCGAATGTCTCGCCCAATTCAGGAAAATCAATGGTGTCGTGAAGATCCTGTAAGATTCCACTTCGATCGAACATGTTCTGGTCATGAATCGCACCAGCAAAAGGACCTGCCAGACTCACAGTAATTCCATCTGGGGTAACAATGGCTTGATACTTCAAACCATGACAGCGAGCATGGCCATTGTAAATAGCTCTTTGGTTACGCACTGGCCTTGCAAATGGATTTAGTGTACCATCTATGAATCCCACTGTATCTGGGTAGAATGGTGTGTTGTTCTTGGCTTTGATTGCTTCAGAGAACACCAAAAGATTGAAATGATTCAGATGTTTCTTGTTGAATCTGATACCTCTTTCAAAGCTTGCGTACAACATTTCCACCATGTCATTGAACACCACACAAATAGTACTTTCGTCTACCTTAAACAGCATTTTCAAGTTTGGGAGACGGTTGGGATATGCGAGCCTTCTTAACATAATACCAAGACAGAAAACACGATCAAAAGAGAATCTGTGTTTGGGATCATTGGTTTTAAAGTATACTTTTTCAGGCAAGCCCATGACTCTAGAAACGTACTGCAGTTGTTCGTGGGTAAATCTGAACAAGCTTAGAGACATTTCGTCGCTCAACATGTCGAATTGTAATCGATGGCTGGCAGTGAAGAAGCTTCGTACCTGTGGACGTTGAAGATTATCGTCCGCTAGTAATGCTTCGATTTCTTCCTCATCAACAATCGAATTGTTGCCGTTATAAAGAAGTTCTTCTCCATCAGGGGCTTCGTCGAGGTTATAAACAGTAGTAATGGGCATTTTTTAATTAGTAATTCGGGTATAAGTTAGAAAGAGGAGCAATATTGCATGAATTATGTCATGTCGATTTATTTAGTGCAAATCTGAAATGAAATCTAAAAATTCTGATTTCAAAATTGTGTAACAATAAAATTTAAAGAGCCGATGTGAATTGAAATGAAATTTCCCCTAGCTCTCTATTTATTGTATTTTCTCTATAAATCATCATCCAATCAAATTATCATTATTTAAAAACACTATAAATTACTTGTTATTATCTATTCTTTATAACCTTGGTTATTCACTCAATTATACTATTATTGCTAAACTTCTTTCATATACTCAATTACTCGAAACAACGAATTCGTAGGATAATCCAAGCTTATTGTAGATATTGTTATTAATATTATTTTAGTTGTTTCTATTCAATAAATAAATTTTCGAACTCAAACAATTTAGATGGTAAATAATCCTTTATTAACAGTCACCTTTGTGTGACCGACCTTTCATTTATTTTATATACTTCAATCCTCCCAGTACAATTAGAATTACTTTTGATTCACTTTAATTACTATAATAAACCCACAAAGGAAGTATAGTTGTACTTTACTGTGTTTTATATTTCTTAGTAAACTAGCTAATACTGGTTTACAACATTTTTTACAACTATCCGTAAAAACTTCACCAATTTAACAATATGTCTAATTCATCACTTGGTGATAACAGTAACAATCCAGCCGAGCTTGATCAAACAAGCAAGGACATGGATGTAGAAATGTAGAAATGGGATAATATTTTCCAAACATCTACCAGGGCTTCCCCTGTGGTAGACTCCAACTCAGGTGCTCCCAAGGAGACCACTGAGGTTGAAAACACTGATACCGCATCGGGAAAGGAAACTGAACTGAGTGGTACTGTATTTTTACACAACACTGAGGCATCTATTAAGATGATCTACAGTAAACTCAATGAGCATGTGAAGTCTTGACGTTAATTAGTAAGTGAAATCAGAGAGAAAGTAAAAGTACTTTGAAACTGTGTGTAGGTGTTTTTATTTCAAGTAAAATAAAAAGATAATTAATTCTAAGAAGGTGCCTTAAGGGCAATCCTTTTATAAGTTTACATCAAGACAACGGATGTTTTATTATCAGTAGAGTTTATTCTGGAAGATCCCAGAAAATAGGATTAACCGGTCGGGGTTACTAATTTGTATTTCCTGTCATTGGTAGAATGACTTACATTGACAAGTTTACTTTAATGATTGGTGTTTTATGATGTCGATTGTTGAATTGGATCTTTAGTTCCTTTCTTACCAACATCGTATCATTTATAAGGACCATTCATGTTACAGCAATAATTGCTCAGATTATAAATAATTCTTTTATTGGGTAAAATGATGGATAAATCAATTATGACTTTAGAATGTATTCTTAATGGATTATCCAGGTTTGCGTAGTCAAATCAAAGTGATATATTGAAATGGGGTATGATAGAGTGTGAGATCATGACAGAGCAGTCGATGGTCATAGATCGCTTAGTTGAAGCAAATGCTTCTGAAAGCGAAATTAATGCTGCTACCGCCAAGAGTTTAACATTGCAGACCTGCTTAGAAAGAGTTGTAAGAAAAAGAAAAATAGAAAAGGAAATGTTGGAAGACAGCTCTTCGGAGACTGTAAAAAGAAAAAAAAAATTACAACCTCTTGACGGAACTAAAGTACCCAAATTTCAGTTAGAAGCATGGGAAGCAAACAGTTATAAATTTGCTCCTGGCCCTCGCTATCCCTCCATTGATCATTTCATCGACGACTTTGAAACAATGATGAGAAACACTCGCCAAGAGGTTGATGACATATGGGACACATGCCTCGACAATGCTATGCCATACGATTTTAAACCATGGATAAAGGACTTGTTTGGCAGTTGCAACACGTGGATGGAAGCAAAAAAGATCTTGATATCCAGTTTCGGTGACGAAAAGGATGCAATTCATTATAGAGTGCAATTATTCAATACGAAGATGACAGCAAATCAAACTGTCAACGAATTTACATCCCAGTTCATGAGAACGGCGAGTAAAGCACAATTTCAAGCCAGAGGAATCATATGTTCTGTAATGTACAGATACAATTTGTATAAACCGCTTATGACCAAAATCCTAGAAAGACTGGCTGAGCAAAAGAAACCTGAGGACCATGTATGGCCTGTACAGGACATTGCTGCTGAGGCACGCATTCTATGTGGCAGTGACCCGGTAAGGGACAGGTTCAAGGACAACACCAATAACATGGTTACCAAATCAAGTCGCACCCTAAATGAAATTCTTAGCAAAGCGAATAAGAAAGAAAATTATATATCGATCTTAACAGTAAATGCTGTGATTTTTAAGGTAACTTAAGGGTGTGTAAAATAAAATAAAGAAAACTAAAACTGAACGAGATAAAACGTGGAGTGATTTATTTCTATTCAAAAGAAAACTGACGTCTAAAACTATAACTACTACTACTCTTATATACTTTCGCGGTAATTAGGTCTGGGTATTCTATTACTCAGGATCTATTATCGCAACATTATTTCTTCCATGAGAAGAGCCAATGATTTCATTACGGACAAGCTTTGAGAAGAAAGCTTAACGTAATATTAGTCATAAAGTCGTCTGAAATACAAATGTATCCAGTTGTTGAAGACGTACTTTATGTCATTTAAGTCTTATTGGTGAATTGATCTTCTGTCGGTTCATTGTTTGTAATGGACCAATCTGAAGTGTCAACCTTAATTACACGTTTAACTTTAAAATCTTTTAAAGTTAAGCTTTTACTTTCATCATTCAACCCCGCATAAATCTGATTTTTATTTGAATCAATTTACGTGTTTCAAGTACAGAGTTACTTTTATAATGTATTCATCGAATATGGTGAATATATGTTCAATGAGTTGTTTTCTCTGTTTGTGGGCAAGATTGATAATTGTATCAATCTTTTCCAACATTCTTATTTCTATAACTTTATATGACCAGTTCTCATTGGGTAAAATCATATAAGTGAGTTTATCCAATTAATGATTAAAAGCTTAACCATATCCCTTTGTGCTACTTCTTGAATAAGCATTAATTAAACACGATCAATCATGTTAGAGTATATCCCGAGGTTACCAAATACGAGAGTATCGAGTTCCTGATAAAGCCGAGGTATGTAAAGGAATGCTTATCCGTTAAATAATGAAGTGATCATATGTGTCGCATCTGTCAATCTAGGAACAGTTTATTATAACAAGGATTGACCTGTAATTTATTCTTAAGTCAACTTGTTCTACAAATACAAATGATTCAAATTGTATTTGGTTTTCGGAATCCCATATCCTGATCAGCACTATTCTTGTCAACTGAAATCCATATGTTAAACCTGGTGATATTTTCATATGATGTATTCTTTCTATCATAGGGAAATATCGGGGTTGATATGTATACAAAATGTAACCTCTACTCTTGACAGTGGTTCCATATCTTATTGAGGTAGCTAATCTCAATAAGATCCATCAAAAGGAGAACACAGATTATATAAATCAACTGGTGTGATATGATTGAATGAGAGCATTTCTGATCTTATTCATTCATATCGTTTAATTATACTTTTTGTACATAATTTCTTTATGTGAGGTGTGGGCGCATAATTAAATAAAAAGATTGATTTCTGCAACGATTATAGAATTAAGTGGGTTTTATTAAATGAATGATATATTATGTGTTATAAGACTATTTACGATAATTATTATTGAGTAAATGATGTATCTATACCTGCTCAAATATTACAGGCCCCTCCCGCATTCACAGGCAAAAAATCAAGCATCGCTTGTGAGGAATTCTTTGCTCACTTGTATTTGATTTTTTCTGCCCACTCAGCAAATTTCCCTACTGATGAAGCAAAAATTACTTATGCCATTTCTTTTATGTCAGAAACTGCATTCAAGTATTTTATGCCATACATCAGAAGATCTCGACAAGACCTCTTGACAGTGGTTCCTTATCTTATTGAGGTAGCTAATCTCAATAAGATCCATAAAAAGGAGAACACAGATTATATAGATCAACTGGTGTGATATGATTGAATGAGAGCATTTCTGATCTTATTCATTCATATCGTTTAATTATACTTTTTTGTACATAATTTCTTTATGTGAGGTGTGGGCGCATAATTAAAAATAAAAAGATTGATTTCTGCAACGATTACAGAATTAAGTGGGTTTTATTGAATGAATGATATATTATATGTTATAAGACTATTTACGATAATTATTAATGAGTAAATGATGTATCTATACCTGCTCAAATATTACAAATGCACCAAGCATGGGGGTCTTCGAGCTGATCATACTGAAGGTGAATGTAGAAGCAGACACAAGGATTTCACCTCCAGAAAAGGGAAATACTTGGGCAATAAGAACGTGCCCCACAAGGCTACTACCAGTGGCGGTAATAGTAGACCCTCCAATCCTTGCACAGGTTGTGCTAAACAATATTTCCATGGGCACCACTGCAAGAAACGTGACAATAAAGGACAAGATCACACTGTTTTAGCTGTTCAAGCAAACAACAACATCTCGGCCGAGCAAATTGACAATATGCTATGGACTGGCCCTCTGAAGATGACAACTGTAAGAATAAACAAAAACACAATGAGAGAAATCCATTTAAGCTAACAATCACACCTATTATGATTAATGATGTAGAATTGATCGCCAAGGTGGATACTGGCTCTGACGTGACCTGCATTAACAAGTATATCTTGGATAAGCATTTTAAAAACACCCAAATAAATAAAATAAATGGCTCGTTAAATTTTCTCTCACTTGATAACAACAAAAAGGGTGTTCAAATGAAGCATGTTGAAAAAACCGAACCGTTGCATGTTAAATATGCCGGTGGCTTAAACTTTGACTTTACATTTGAAGTTGTTGAATTCAACAACGACGTAATGGAAACATCATTTGATATCCTACTAGGTACTGATATATTACCAAATTTAAGAATCTCCTTATCTGGAGTTGCGCATTGCTTTCCGGACAAAGAGGGAACACAAGCTCAATTCAAAAATATAATTTTCGATACAACCAATAAATACGACCCGGAAAATGCCAATTTTAGATCTGAAACGGAACGACAAAAGTTTATGGAAGAGATTCAAATTGCCATTGACAATAACAAGGGAGCATTCTGTACAATGCCCGAAGCACAGGTACAAATTCCACTTAAATCAAAAACAACAAACATGTACATCCGACAATATCCATTCGCGCATCATGTCGTTTCCGAAATGGAGAAACAATTAAATCAATGGTTAGATGAAGGAATTGTCTACGAAAGTGTACCTAGTGCTACATACAACATGTGGTGACCTAGCTTTACACTTCCCACATGAATAATAAAATACATCTATATAAAGAATAGTCTTGTCAAATATGTCATAATAGATGGTGTTATCTTTGATGATTATAAATACTATAATCATACAACCCATGAAATAGACTTATAGTAGTTAGCTCTACTATTTAGACTGTAAAAGCTGATGGCACGATGTAAAGTACATATGCCATAAAGGTAACACAACTATGTCAGAGAGAAATGCTCACTTTAAACATCCGCTTATAGTATAGAACTATACACTAGTCAACATCAACACGTAATGGAGTTATAGCAGATTCTAGTTAATATAAATACCCCAATGTTTTAATCATAATAAAGGACATCTTGAAACAGTCTCAAACTATTTCTACACCGTTTTATTTTATCATTTTCAAATCACAACACAACACACCAATCATTGCAGTTGTTGGTAAGAAAGATAATGAAACGGGTAAAATGACCAAAACCAGATTTTGTATGGATTTAAGATGTGTGAACTCCAACATTGATGATGCGAAAACGGACAAGCATATCATTCCAGATATGGAGGAAGTAGATCGAACGAAATACATTGCATTCGCAAGTAAAAACTCCAATAAGCATTCCATCAACTGGTCTGTCAACCGAAAAGAAACATATGCTATTGTATTCGCTCTTCAAAAATACCGAGCTATATTATGGGGGCACCCAGATATATAGTCATCCGCACTGATCACCGAAGTCTGGTATATATGAACACGGCCACACATTTATGTCATACATTGCAAGGATACACGGACATTCTTGCTGATTTTAAATTCAAAGTGTAGGGTGATGTGAACACACATACTAAAGCCTTATGTAAGTACAACGGCTCGATACCAACCATTACCAGCTTAACCCACAGTGTGACTTGACATAAATAAATTTATTCGCTATCATAGCCATCAAACATAGCGCACCTCATTCATTGGCTGACACGAGATCATCGTTACTTCTGTGGTGATTGTGCATATAGATACAGAGATGAATACAAACGATTTACACAAAGAAACAAAAGAAACAATAATAAATCCCACTCTTATCTCTCAAACCTCTTTAAAATCTGTAATTGTTGCAGAAATCAATCTAAGATTTAGTTAAACGATATAAACGGCATAAGAGAAGCTTATGTAAAAAAAGACGTATAACTAAATAATATTTTATTGATCAAGATCAGAAAGGCTCTTGTCCAATAAAAAGAAGAATAATTCGATGCTTACCTAATGACTTTCATCTTTTGGTAGTCTTACATAAGACTAGCTATCTTATGAAGATACGGAACAAATACCAAAAGATTAGAATACACTATGTCGGTATTGATTTAGATATCGGATATAATAAAGAATTATACCAATATCAAACCGGTTTAACGTATGAATTAAAGTTGACAATAATAGTGCTTTAAAAGATACGAGACTCCAAAACCAGGTATAAAATAATAGATGCGATTATCCCATACCTGTAGAATAATAGCGGATGCTTGGAAACAATTAGACAATGCATTTTCTATTAAGAAATAACCACTCTGTTCCAGATTGACAGATGCAACACACATTGACCAATATTGAATTTTACAAGAACAAGGCTCTTGTCCAATAAAAAGAAGAATAATTCGATGCTTACCTAATGACTTTCATCTTTTGGTAGTCTTACATAAGACTAGCTATCTTATGAAGATACGGAACAAATACCAAAAGATTAGAATACACTATGTCGGTATTGATTTAGATATCGGATATAATAAAGAATTATACCAATATCAAACCGGTTTAACGTATGAATTAAAGTTGACAATAATAGTGCTTTAAAAGATACGAGACTCCAAAACCAGGTATAAAATAATAGATGCAATTATCCCATACCTGTAGAATAGCGGATGCTTGGAAACAATTAGACAATGCATTTTCTATTAAGAAATAACCACTCTGTTCCAGATTGACAGATGCAACACACATTGACCAATATTGAATTTTACAAGAACAAGCATTCCTTTTATTAAAATGGCCTTATATCAGTTATCTCGATACTTGGATCTGATAAACCCCATTATATATTAAATATGATCCAATCATATTCTTAGTAATGTTTGCTCTTATTAGTTCAGCTCGAAGGGAAAATGATTAATTCTTTAATCAATGGAAGGGACAATCCTCTAGGATATATCCAGTAAAATTCGGTCATTCAGATTATAGAGATTAAATACGAGAAATATTATTAGAAACGTGATAATACCCAAACAGATATTAATCACGACTGAGAGAAAACAAGCTTCTATAAAAATAGTAGCACAAAGATGAGTCAAGGGATACTGCTTATTTATTGACCTGTCTGACATATGTTGAAACAAGTTTGATATTAGACTTTTGAAGACACACAAACTCTTTACTAAAAACACAGGGTAAACAGACTGTCAATCCTGTAATCATGTGTATCATAACAGTAACGATGATGATCACATGAATCAGGAACAAACAACCTTTCATACAGCCACTTTCAAAAAAGTATATAAGTAGAAGTAGAAGTTATAGTTTAAAGAGTTCAGTTTTTCTTTTAATAAAATAAAACAGACCCACGTTTTGTTTCATTAATTTTCTTAGTCTTATAATTTCATCAAGTTCCATAACTTCTATTTGAACAATGAAAAAATTTATTGTATAAGAGCATCCCCAATCGTTGTTCTAAAATACGTAATTAGTGTAACTAATTATTTCTTTTATGATTTGCCTATTCCAATCGTTCCCGTAATTATGTTTTATCTAAATCACTTTCAAATTAAATGCCAGAATTAATTAACAATGTTTTAAAGTTCGAACAACTTTAATTATTTCACTTGATTTGACATTTTGACGGGTCTTTTTACTCTTTGCTTTTGTTTACTTCCAAAAATCAGTTTAACGCAATAAAAATGAATAACGATCAACAACCCACTTCTCCCATTCCTGAAGAAACTTCTCGTACTCGCACTCTCCAACCTAATTGGACTCGTGAGGAAGATGAGAACCTTTGCCGTGCCTGGTGTGCAATCTCTGAAGACGGGGCTACAGGAAACAACCAACGCGGTGCTGCCTTCTGGAATCGAGTTCAAATCAATTTCGACCAGAAAATGGCAGCTGGTAATACAGCTGTCACTCCTCGTGAGGGCGATTCTTTGCGCCAACGTTGGAACAATTTCCAGCACAAGGTTTCAAAGTACTGTGGAATTCTGGCACAGATTGAACGTCGCCCCCAAAGCGGCTCCAACCTTATCGACATTGTAAGTTGTATTCGATGTAAAGTAAAGTGCAAAATGAGTAATATAGAGTATGCGTGTATTTTTTCTGTTAGGTTCAGCAGGCTAGACAATTGTACCATAGGTCCATGAATGAGCCATTTGGCTTTGACCATTGTTATCTGATCCTCTGCAGACATCCTCGCTGGGTAAATCGCAGAACTCCACGTAGTAAATACCAGCAGTCTCTCGCTCCCATCACCCCTGAAAGTTCCTCTTCTGCCGATCCTTCCTCTGCTGGTCCCTCTGCTGATCCTTCTTCTGTGGACAGTTCTTCCTCTGTTGCTGGTCCTTCTGTTGCTGGCCCTTCCTCTGTTGCTGGCCCTTCCTCTGTTGCTGGTCTTCCTGCTCAAGGGCGCAAACAGGTTAAGGAAGCCGGTGCGTTGAAGAGAAAACTGGAGGAGTTGATTCCTGCCGTGGTTGAGCTTGTGAACGAGCAGAAGAAACAAGCTCTGGTTGCCAAGGAGGACAGTGAAAGAGCCCAAAGGCTCTACGAACTGAAAGTATTGTGCATCAATACCTCGGATATCACTGACTTGAATAAACGTATGTTTATTGAGGGTATGCAGCAAGATATCTATGCGAGAAGAGCGCAACAACAACAAGCAGCCGCAGCCGCACCATCTGTAGATGACGGTGATATCGATGAGCCCACTCTTGGAGAAGAGGATCTTGAAGAAGAGGATCTTGGCGAAGAGGATAGAGAGTTTGATGATGCCACTTCTTCTGATGAATAAACTTAACGTTCTTTGTCATTAAATTAATTTCACACATACATGATTAACAGCCTTATATATAAGTATTTTTATTATTACGTATTATTTTACATACGTAGATGAGCATGTTTATTTTGAGCCAACGTGATTCCAGACGTGGTCTACTAGTTTTGTTTGCAGCTCTCTATGCTGTTCTACGTCTCGTACTTCTAGATATCTAGTTATGAAACCAGCCAAATCGTTTTCGGGAGAAGCCACCAATTCATTGTTATCTGCGTTCATTAACGCATCGGCAAGAGGGTGCTGCTCATAGAGACCGCGATAGTCTCCGGCCACATTCAACTCATCTACGTGAATCAAATCAAGATTGCGTTCGTCTTCTACAATCATATTATGTAGGATAATGTATGCAGTCATGATGTTCTCTATATCCTCCTGTTTCCACAATCTTGCAGGAATGCGAAGGATTGCAAATCTTGCCTGAAGCACTCCGAAAGCACGCTCAACGTCTTTTCTAACGCTTTCGTGTTCTGCAGAAAATTTCTAAAAAGCAATAATGTTTGACAGGTTAGCTAGAGTTTACGAACGACGAATTCACTACCTTCTCTTTAGCATTTTGAGGATTTGGGATTGTTTTTACTATAGATGCATAGTTTGGATAAATTCCATCAGCAAGATAGTAGCCCATCGTACGACTCTCAGATTCTCCATTGAGAACATAACTGATTTCTGGAGCTCTTCCTTCAGTGTAATTCTGGAACAGGTAGGAGCGGTCGAAAACGTTGATGTCATTAAGACAGCCAGGTAACCCAAAAAAAGAATGCCAGATCCAAAGATCTTGCGTAGCAACAGCTTCCAAAATAATTGTAGGCTTCTTCTCCTTGCCGGTATACTGCCCGTGCCAAGCGACAGGACAATTCTTCCAGACCCAGAGCATACAATCCAGCGAGCCCAACATCCCAGGAAACCCTCTTTTGGCGTTATTGGCGAGGATTCGGTCGAGATCTTCTTTTGTTGGAGTTCTCAAATACTCCTCCCCAAAGCAATCGATGACCGCCTTGCAAAATCTTTTCATTGTTTCCAATGCTGTTGATTCAGCAATACGTAAGTACTCGTCGACAGCATCGGCACTGACGCCGTAGCCGAGCTGACGCATTGCAGCAGTGCACTTTTGCCTGGCACTAAAGCCCAAATTCTTGCACGCATCCATCTTTTGAACAAAGTAATTGTCATTTGCTTCGATTGTATTGACAATTTTGTTGAAGAGCTCGCGACGCATCCTGAATCTACGACGAAATGTATCCTCGTCGAAAACACATGACGGATCGAAATAGTCTTTATTCAAAAGAGTTTCGCCCAAATCACGACTTCTGTCGATTACGCGGTGACCCACAACGGATCCACCGATTTTTTTATCTTCATCTCACTCTACCAAAGCAGCGACAAGAAGGGAAACGGAAGTGGCGATGGCCATCGCAGATTGTTTCATTGCCTTCTTGCTTTCATTGTTGAATAGCAGTTCTTCATCGGATTCGTCCAAGTCCAAAGTGAAAGATTTTGCGTGTTGCTGAAAGTTATTCATTGTATTTCTTAGTTAAACGAAGTTGTCAAAGTAAAATAGATATACAAAAAGGAACAATTCTGCATTTACTTTAACTTTATTTTATTTCAAATCTCAGTCCTTAATTATAATTTAGGAAAACGGTTGGGATTGGCTCGTAATTAGCAAAAATAATTAAATAAAACAGCGAAAAATTGTGCGTAACAAATTATTTTAAACTGCAACGATTGGGGATGCTCTAATATTTAGAACTACGTGCATCTTATAATACAAAGATACACTGTCAACTCTGCGTTCAATTGAATCACCGTGTCATAACCGTCACTCTTGTTATCGATTAGATTTTAGTATAAAAGGATTGAATATAACAATTAATAAACGATTAATCTTTTTGCTATTGCCGTTAAGCATCTATTTGTTTAAATTTTGTGTGTCTAGCCCTGCGTAGACACTTCATAGGGTATGTCCCAGGGTTCGCCAATACTTTCCCGGACATGCTTAGCCGTCTTTATCCACCTGAACCCGAAGATCAACTTTTGCGGGGGGATGAAGCGAAGAAAATCATGAAATTTGAAAGGATGATACTGCAACGCAGATCACCTCCTGACAAAATTAATAAAACGTTGACACAATCGGAAAAATTCATACACAAAAAAGAAATACGTAGCAAAGACACAAATCTGAATGTGCTAGCTATCAAAATCAGTAATAATTCAAAGAAAAACGAGATCTCTGAATACATAATTCCTCCAAAAAGCGAAAGAGAGAAAATAACTAAAAAGGAAGCTCATGCATTCGGTCACTTTGGCATGGAAAGCATAGTACAAAGAATACATGAAGATGGCATTCACTGGAATAATATATACAGAGACAGTAAACGTGTAATTCAAAGCTGTATTGATTGTGTTGTGATCTGATAAAGATAAAATAAAACGGTATAGAAATAGTTTGAGACTGTTTCAACATGTCCTTTATTATGATTAAAACATTGGGGTATCTATATTAACTAGAATCTGCTATAACTCCATTACGTGTTGATGTTGACTAGTGTATAGTTCTCTATACTATAAGCGGATGTTTAAAGTGAACATTTCTCTCTGACATAGTTGTGTTACCTTTATGGCATATGTACTTTACATCATGCCATTAGCTTTTATTACAAGTAAAAATATCAAAAGAAATATGCCATATTCTAGTTTTTATGCAGTTTAAAAAAATTTTTGGATAGAAAATTATACAAATTTAGATAAGTTTGTAGATTTATGTTTAATAAAAATGTTTTCTAATATTAAAATAAGAGTCTATTCTGCATTAATAAAAAATCCTTGTAACTTTAAGAATATTACTTTAATGCTAGACGGTCATGATAGTACAATCGATTACGGTAAACCTGATATTTCAGCCCAAAAAAGATGATCATATAAATTAAAAACAAGCGGTTTAAGAACACAAGTATTAAGTGATATAAATAATATGGTTATAGCTGTATCTAAAAGTGAATTATGTGGTGTAAGTAGCGATGGAGGTATGTTTTTAAATATGAAATTATATAATATAGTAAATAAACGAGATGTAATTGCAGTAGATGGTGGTTATACTTTATTTATTAAACAATTTGAAGATTTATGTATTAAAAAAAATGTTGAGCTAAACGATAACAATTTATTTTATCCTATAAGAAAGGAACCAGATCAAGATTTAAATATACAAGAAAAACATTTCAATGATGTATTTGGAAGCTTCAGATCTTCTATTGAAAATCAATTTTGTGAGTTACATAATAAATTTAAAAGGTTTAGTAATAATAATTCCACGTTAAAAACAGATGATTATAAATATGTTAACTTGCAGTTGAAAGTTGCATTTTTATTAAAAAATATAAAAACTTTCACTGAAACATTTAATATTATAACACAAGATCACCACAAACTTTGGGTATCTGAGCATTTTGAGTTTCCTAAGGAAAATAAGCTAATAGATATTGTATTAAGTAATGAAATAAAACAATTAGATAAAATAAAAATCATGACAGAATTACAAAAGAATTTTGAAGATATTGATATTAATGATGATATGATTATAGATGATGATAATAATGATAATAATAACAATGAAAATATAGAAGAAGATGTAGATTTTCCAGAATATAAAAATATGAATAAAAAAAAGAGGAGAAAAGGAAAAAGTGCTAGAAAAATAAATATCAACTTGATAAGAGATTTAAATAAAAATAGCCAATTTTATGAAATAGAAAATATAATTCAACATAAATTGATGGACAATAATGAGTACACATTTTTAGTAAAGTGGAAAGGGTATGGTTCTAAAGATAATTCTTGGGTTAATGAAAAAGATTTTAATGCAAAGGAAACAATTAAAAAATACTTTTTAAAACTAAATATCAAATATTAGAATAAAGTAAACAATTGATAAAAATCAATATAAATTTAATAAATGTAGAATAAATAAAACATATAAAATTAATTAGTAAATACAGATTGATCCTCTTTGTAGCTCGTTCCGTCTTCAACAAATGCACGCTAAGCTCACTGTTAGCATTGAGCATCACTGTTCTGAAGGGTTGCTTCTTTATCCTCCGCAACCTTCTTAACAGCCTCCATGAGGTTATTCATAGCGTTTTCCAAAGTAATTCTAGAAGATTCAGAGTATTTATCCATTTTTTGTATAATGTGTCGAGATAAAAGGAAGGTCTAGTGTAAAAACTGACTTGGGCACTTTAATTAATTGAGGCTTGAGAGATCGTCCTTTTTGTTCACGTGACTCTCCAAACCTCCCCAACTTTTCAAACCTTCTAAACTTTCTGAACTTTCCGAGCCAGAAGTTATCTTATTAAAAAAAATGGATAGTGCCTAGCTGGCATCTAATATTATAAAATTATTTCGTGACGTGTTCATGTCTGGTGGATTACAACACAGTGGGAAATTGGGTTTCTGAGAAAGCTTGGACTGCCAAAACAGTATGATTGTTTTGATTGCTTGGATTGTTTCTAGATCGATAGCAGGGATGACCACGATAGTACTGCTTTCCGCATTTTGAGCAAGGATTTGTGATGGTTCCCGTGGCATTTCCACCAGCTTGCGTGGGTTGATTTTTGTTTCCCATGAATTTGTGATTTTTTTTGTTATTGAAATTTTGATTATTGATCGGAGGATCATCTTTCTTGAGGCAATATTGCTCATAATAATTCGCATCAGGACCACCATGACGACTGCACTTCTTTTTACGTGGAGTTCCCATATTGTTTTCATCGAATTCAATAGGTACTCTCTTGTTGCCCTGCGCAATTTCGTCTCGTTGAAAACGATTTTGGACGGGACCGTTACCCACAATTTTCATGGCAATTTGATAGATTTCTTCAATATTCCAGAAGCTGTTGGGTTTGAGTTCTTTATCCAATAAATGATAATTAATTATAGAAGTTAAAGGTTCATACAGGTGGGGTGCAAGTATAAGGTTGCTCTCAAGCAAAAATTTTTCCTGACTTCTCAAAATGGAAAATCTGTTCTGAGTTAAATTGCTCCCTAAATGGAATCAAAAACGTGATAAATGAAATAAGATTACCTACTCTACTAAAATACCAGCAGTTGTGTTACTGTTAGTTAAATCTTAAGTTCAATAAATCAAAGTCAAACGGTTTTTATTTTCTATATCTATTCTTTATTACATTGCAAATATGAATGACAAATTGATAAAAGATTTAAATAAAAATAGCCAATTTTATGAAATAGAAAATATAATTCAACATAAATTGATGGACAATAATGAGTACACATTTTTAGTAAAGTGGAAAGGGTATGATTCTAAAGATAATTCTTGGGTTAATGAAAAAGATTTTAATGCAAAGGAAACAATAAAAAAATACTTTTTAAAACTAAATATCAAATATTAGAATAAAGTAAACAATTGATAAAAATCAATATAAATTTAATAAATGTAGAATAAATAAAACATATAAAATTAATTAGTAAATACAGATTGATCCTCTATTATCCGTCATGAGTTAGCTAGGCTCATGATGGAATCACTATTTTCCATCCGTTATCTCCTGAGTCATAATTATGTCTTAAAGTCAATTGATTGTATAATGTTATGATATATACTATTTGTATATGTCAGAGCATTGTTATAATTGACGTTTTTGTTGCAACACTTTTTATTATAGATTCGATATATAATTTATTTTTTTTCTTTATATTGATATTATTTATCATCTTGTCAGTACATAATCTTATTATGTAATGTTCGTATTCGTATAGTATGTTATTCCTCACATACGACAGAATGATGAAAGTAAAAAGTTTAACTTTAAAGATTTTAAAGTTAAACGTGTAATTAAGGTTGACACTTCAGATTGGTCCATTATAAACAATCAACCGACAGAAGATCAATTCACCAATAAGACTTAAATGACATAAAGTACATCCTCAACAACTGGATACATTTGTATTTCAGACGACTTTATGACTAATATTACGTTAAGCTTTCTTCTCAAAGCTTGTCCGTAATGAAATCATTGGCTCTTCCCATGGAAGAAATAATGTTGCGATAATAGATCCTGAGTAATAGAACACCCAGACCTACAAATTACCGCGAAAGTATAAAAGAGTAGTAGTAGTTATAATTTTAGACGTTAGTTTCTTTTGAATAGAAATAAATCATTCCACGTTTTATCTCGTTCAGTTTTAGTTTTCTTATATTTTATTTTACCCACCCTCAAATTACCTTGAATATCACATATTCAATTGTAGTATCATGTCCATCAAGCATAGTAGTAATATTTTTGTAATTTCGAGGATTCTGATAAAATTCTTTTTTTATTTTACTAAACATATTATATAAGCAACGAGTTTTAAACCCCGTTCAATTTGAACGCCCCCGAACTCCGGTAAAAAAAGTACTGCCCTTCGCTGCGCTACGGGGACTTTTTTGGACCTTCATTCTGAAAACTGGCGATTTGGTGACTTGAAAGTAACCATGGTACAAAATGCTCAATTTAGTCTGCTGTTATTGTTATTTCTGTGGTTTCCGTATTAGTAAGCTTCTATTCCAGCATATATAAACCCACATTAACTTCTTTTTCGATTTTCCTTGGTTTATTTTGTTTAAAGAATAATCATAGGAAAATTAGAAAAAGTAAGTAATGTCAAGTTTACTTCTTTAAATACATATGTGTACATATTAACCCCGAATAAAGCTATTTTTATACCCTCTATAATCTGGAAACCCAAAGTTTAAACTCAATGTTATTTTCAAGAACAGCAACATATTTCAATTCTTACGGGGTTTAAAACTCGTGCCTGCTGCAGGCTTGCTAATCCACTGGGAGAGGGCAGTGTGGGGCTCCTCCATTCTTTTTTTTTACCTTTCCGTTCCGGTGTCAATAGCCCCTTCGCTTCGCTTCGTGTATTTTTCTACCTTCACTATGGTAGAAAAAAATATTACGGAGACTTGATGAAATCAATTGCAAAACAACGGCCGTACTCAATGTGGGGCTCCTCCATTCTTTTTTTTTTGCACCTTCGTTGCGGTAAAAAATAGCCCCTACGCTGCGCTTCGTGTATTTTTACCTTCGCTATGGTAAAAAAAAATATTGCGGAGAATTGACAAAAACACTTTATGCAACTTTACCCCATATTTGAGGTATAAACAGTTCTTAAAACAATTCATATATAATGTCGAAAAAGTTTGCTTATAATACAAACCAAAAAGCTTGAAAAAATATGGAAAATTGAAAAAGTTACAAAAGTTCGAAAATTCGAACATTCGAAAAAAAACATAAAAATCTCAAATTCAAAAACAATCAATACTGTTCGAATTTTTAATTAAAATATAAAAAAATGCTTCAGAATAATACAAAAGACTTTGAAAGATATCAAAATGCATTTTCATTGTCTAAAAACTCGTTTAGAAAAATTGAAAAATATAGTCAGGTGAAAATCACGTGATATATTTTGTCAAAAATCATCAATTTCTGTACAAATCCATATTAGAATGTTAAATTAAAACACTTTGAGATACAAGTAAAAGCTTTTAAAGCTATTACAATACATGTACATCATCTGAGAACTCGTTTAAAAATGTCAAGAAACTGATCAGGTAGAAGTCACGTGATAGTCTGACTCTTAGCCCAGTAAGCCGAACTCTGGATATAAAATGAACGGAAAACGTCCAAAAAACATGAAAAAAGTAAACTGTTTGAACGGAAAACTACTTATACATTTAAAGCACACTTGTGTTCGCAATGACACACTTCCAAAAGTATTGCCTGCATTTTTTTTCTATTATAAATAAAAATACAAGCTGTTTTGCTCCACTTTGTTGATTTGGGTCAGGGATCGACACAGTGATCGACGTTAAGATCGACAAAGTGATCGAGATCGTGTAACTAATACATTTATGCTCACTTCAACCGATTATACTCACTCTGACACTATTAATTCTAATCATTTAATCTTGTTCATGCCAAATTTAATGAACACCTTTTATTCTTGATAGTTGGATTTGCTCTCACTTAATCTGATATACACGTTTGACTTCATTTAAATGACGGTCTAACTCTCGTTCACTAAGATCCACTTTTTGTTCTTTTTCAATTGATCCCACTTTTATTCAAATTGACCTTACACGTTTCTAACATATCAAATATACCGCTATTCTTGCTTACTTTGATCCGCGCGTCTGATACTGAATAGATGAAGCAGCTATTGTTTAACCTGATAAACTAATATTTTTTTTGAATCAGTCTTACTTACTCTTGAATTTATTTGATTGAAAACCTTATATTAATTGGCACGTTTGATTCTAATTGAAAGAAGAAGAAATTGCTTACGTTAATTGACACAATTGATTCTAATTATAAGAAGAAAGAATTGCTCACCTCGTTTGACGCGGTTGACTATGATCAAGAGTTGAGGTGTTGTGCATTAATTAAAAGATAAAATAATTGACTGAATCAATTAACACTGTTATCTCTAAATAAAGGAACCGATCTTCGGTTCAATGACTTACTTAATGTTAAAGAAAGAGACTACATTTGTTTATTTTAGCTGGCGTCTCAGTTGTGGATATGATCAGCACTTGTTCGACGCAATCAATGCTTTTATCTCTAAACACTTGAATCTACATCCTTATTCTTAAATGAATGTATAGGATTCTACAGTGTTTAATGATTAAAGTTTGTTGGCTTTGGTTGTTTTATTAGACTTGATCTTTTTCGCTCAATCGTAGTAGCCGCTTATTTGTTGGTTGAGCTCGAAGAGGATCAAGATCTTTCACTATGTGCACAAAGGCTCAACACTAGCGTTCTTTTATGCTGTATTTCTGCTAATTAAACGTCGCGTTCGCACTCAATTCAGAAATAGTAGCTTTTGCTTTCCTCAATCAATTTTAAATCTAATCTGGAGAGGCTGATTTTAGTCAATAGTGCTCACTTTGATAACATTGATCTTACTCTTGTTCACTTTCCTAATGAATTTAGTTTAAAAAGATTGCAAGCTTGCTCACTGTGATTGACGTTATGGATTCGAATACGCTAAGGTCAACGTTGTTCATTATAGTCGACACAGACCAATTTGTACATAGTATTCTCCCTAGAATGATTTTGATTTCTTGAACTTCATTCAAGCACAATTATTTTCGGATATGGTACTTGGAAATACATTAGAATAGGATGTAGCGTGTTCTTTTTTCATTCGAATGGATTGAATTGTCTATTTCAAAGCAAAATGGTATTCGGCCTTAATTATTGTCAGATATAAGATCTTTCCTCTGTAAAGAGTATGCTATAAGCTGTATGATATATAGCAGGTGCAACTTTAATACTTCTTGACTGTATGATATAATACTACAGTCTGTTGTAGATCCATCCACAAGCTCTTTTGTATAACGAGGTTTCAGTCCTTTTTACTCTACCATCAGATTTTGTGAAAATTCGAGTAGTTAAATATTGTCCACTCCACTTCATTCTTTTCCTCAATTTTTCCGGTCGATAAAATAAACTTTTGAAAGAACTGTAAAACATTGCAGAAAACTTGAAGGCACACGTATTGCAGTAACAGCGACTTAGAAAATAAACCATCGAAGGAAACCCAACACTACAACTAATTTACTCTTCCCATATGAAATATACGCTGCCACACTTGATTCCAATTCTTTTATAATCCATACTTTATTAAAAGTGATAAAATCATTGTCAAATACAACAAAAAATAATGACTTTCCTTTCAATGATTACAGTAGGAGTACAGCTTTTGCTATTTCTTCTTTCTTCATATCGTAAAAAAATGCCTTTTTCACATAATCTTAATGCCACTCTTGGCTCTGATATAAACCATCCAACAGTATCAATTCGTTTCCCCCATACTTTTTAGTCATAACTGCTTGAGTAAAAGGTTGGTGTCTCATTTCTTCTTGAATAAAACCAATCACTCCATCATTTAAACGAGCAATTAAACTCCCTTCGAAACATGGCCAAGTGCTTAATAAGTTTTGAGAGGGTTCGAACGTGTTGCTTTCGTTTAAGTGTTGTTTACTTCAAAAAAGTGGCCGCAATAACGTGTCTTGTTCTTTAATAAAAGTATATAACTAACTTGATTACTTTACGTTGTATAGCGTTGAATCTCTTATGATTTGCTTCAACATATTGGGATCTTCTTTTTTCTTCTGTAGCTTTGGTGACCTGTTCCTCGATTTATTGATTCAAGTTGCAAGTCTACATGAAAAACAAGTAAAGTTGGTTGCAGAAATTAAAAAAAAAAATAATAAGTAAGACACCTGTACCTGAGTTTTGTCTTACCTCGCTCTTTTCTCATATTTTTCTTCTCAACTAATTGGCGCTTCACTTTGCACTCAAGAAGAGGCATCTAAGCCAAGAGAGTAAAGCTTTTTGCTTTTACTGCAACAGCCGACTGTATTCTCTTTGTTAGATTTGATTTTCAACTAACCCACAATGACTGAATGCAGTGAAACGAAGAGCCAAGGAGCTGAATAATCGTGAGAGGTAATCCACATACTTCACCTGCAACACTAGCAACGATGGAACAAGTTGTACTCTCTTTCAATTGCTACGATGGAGTTGGTATTCTTGGATTTAGTGAGTTCTATTTACTGAAACAACGTATATCATAGAAGATCTTTCATTTTGAAGGTAAATGGACTTAACAACATACTTGGGTAGTGACTAATTAATAGGGTCTTGGGATTCATTTCGATTAAACAATACTCCAAGGAAAGGATAGACAACTTTTCAACTATTTTGTACAGAAAGGAAGCTGTTATTTCGTTTTGCAGTTCATTATGGTATATGGCTATGGATATGGAAATGGACAGACGTTGCTGGACTTGATAATCTTTTTTATATTTTTTACGGCACTCAGTTTCATCTTTAAATACACTTGGCTCAAGCAATATGCTTGGGTGGATTTGTGGATCATTTAACTTTGTTATAATGGGCAGTAAAATGAATCAACAGAGCTTATTAAAATGAATGATAACAAAGTGGAGCGATTGCTGGGATCTGGGACAGAGCTTTATTTTATTAGCATAGTTGTGTGTGGATTACAAGAAGTGGGGCGTGGATAGGATCCATTTTGACGGGTGATAGTATGTCGAGAAGGCAATTTGACGCAAAATCCTGTATATGTATATGGATAGACGATAGGGTGATGGCAGGGATATTAGGTGTATTGGGTGAGCAATGATGCAAGTGTTTGAATTTAAAGAGCCTAGAGATCGTTTAAGCTACAAATAAAGTCATATGTAGTTATTTGTGATGCAACTTAATCTAAACATTAAACATACATATTTACTCCATATACCTGGCCTGTAGTGATCTTTATACTAATGTACGTATCTCATGTAAAGCCAATTCAAATAACATTTTATTTAATTGGTTCAGTATGTATTTTTATTTTATGTGCTTTACCATTGACTTCTTTATGCTCTTCTGAGGGAAAAAGCCATGTATCACGCTCTCTTCTTCATGTATTATTTTGATGAGCTTGATTGTTTTTTTTAGCCTTTGTAGGAGTTACATAAGCATATAGTCGGTGAAAGTTCTTTTGAAGCACTACTAGCCTCACCCATACCACTAGTGGTGCTCATGAAAAAGTCGTCATCTTCTTTTGCAATCACTCCTGTCAAGATTGTATCCTGTAACTTGGTATGATGATTTTTCCAAATGTATAAGTTTTTGAGCGTGGTTATGAACGAAGGTAATTGATTTAGATATTCTGGTATAGAAAGCTTTTTGATGTGTTTGGCTATGTAGATATTGTTGATTTTCTTTACGGAAAACATGTAACCACGCGGGCCTTTGGATTTTTCAAATTTGTCAGATGTATGTATTTGTATCTGCTAAAAACTGTGGAGGATATGCTTACCAACCCAATCCATACCAATTACAAACAATGTGGTATTATCTTTAATGGGTAAGTCCAAAATACGTTTTAAAATTGCACAATTAGTACGCAGATTTTTCTTTTTTCCATTCATTTCTGCTTAGTTCTATTTTAGATCTACACATGATCAGGTCGATTTTTCTACCAATGCTTTTCTTTGTATTGTCTTCATCTTGATACTGCTTGTTGCTCTCGATTTGTTTATTCTCTGTTGCCTGCGAGCAGTTTTCTCCATCTATCAATGCAATATTCGTATCGCTGAAAATAATATCTAACACATGTGCTACAACACGATAAAAACTAAGTTCACTTATTGTTGATTTTCTTTACGGAAAACATGTAACCACGCGGGCCTTTGGATTTTTCAAATTTGTCAGATGTATGTATTTGTATCTGCTAAAAACTGTGGAGGATATGCTTACCAACCCAATCCATACCAATTACAAACAATGTGGTATTATCTTTAATGGGTAAGTCCAAAATACGTTTTAAAATTGCACAATTAGTACGCAGATTTTTCTTTTTTCCATTCATTTCTGCTTAGTTCTATTTTAGATCTACACATGATCAGGTCGATTTTTCTACCAATGCTTTTCTTTGTATTGTCTTCATCTTGATACTGCTTGTTGCTCTCGATTTGTTTATTCTCTGTTGCCTGCGAGCAGTTTTCTCCATCTATCAATGCAATATTCGTATCGCTGAAAATAATATCTAACACATGTGCTACAACACGATAAAAACTAAGTTCACTGTCATGTTGAAATGAATGTCTTTTAGTTTGTTGAACCAGATATTCCACCACATCTAACACTTGTATTTGCTCTTCATTTGTTGTCTGTGAAGCCAGTAATTTTAACCTTTCCTGACCAATTTTTTTTCTTATTTGTTGGTGTGTTTCAGCCTTAAAATTGATGTTAGTATCTATCGACGCATGATGCTAAAAATATATACTAACAGTGATTATATCATCAAAAAGTTTTTTTGAGTCTTCTGAAAGTTCAGTTGCTTTTGTTACACTTTTCGATTTTAGATCTTGATTAAGGCGAGAATAGTTGTTGATTGCTTCTCAAAGAATTCATCATATACGGATACCGCAAGCTCAACGAAAGAAATTATTCTCCCCAATGACATCCTGAATGATAAATTAGACACCTTCATCTGACGTGTACAAGCACTTACTTACTTTAATACATTTTTCTCAGTATTGCTCATTTTTTTGCTATTTGCAAAGAACTTCATAGGATAATAAATCTAAGCTTTCTCCCAATGTAGCCGGTACAAAATGCTTTACGAGTTTGTTTAGTAAAGACATTGTGGATAAGGAAATATCACCTTTAAACTTTACTGGCGTCAACATTTGTTTTGATATATTGCAAAGTGTTCATACTTACGAAGTTTCGTCCTGCTTGAAACACCTCTCGCCTGAATTCTTCTTTGCCAATAGAAATATGAGTATCGTCTTCATCATTTTCATCAAAGATGTGATCGAGGACATTATTTGTTGCAGTATCTATTTCTTTGTATTCGAGCAACGTTAAAGATTTGTTCGTGTCAAAGCAAAGATATTACAATATTACCTTGATTGTTTTCGCTCGAAGAAATTGGACTAGATATATCACACTGCAGTCGATATTAGTTAGTTTTGTAAACGCGTCTAGTTATACACTTTATGCTTTACCTGCTTTACACATTGACCAATGTTTTAAAAAGTTGAAATGTAATTCGTTTGGTTGTAGGTTTTGTTGTTCACCGATCCTGCTACGCACGAACTAGTCATTTTAGACTTTTCATACTTCTTCATTAGTGTTTTCCAAGATTTGATCCATTTATTTGTCTTGGAATTGTTTTTTTAGAAGGTTGTCTAATTTTGCATAAGCTGAAGTGTTGTTGCAAACTGACTCTTCTTTTATGATATCAATGCAGGTTCCAAAGTCCCAATGTTCAGGTTTTGCATTCTTCAGGTAATTTAAAATGAAGGAACTAGTCAGTGTGAGAAAAGAAACAATGGAAAGTCAATAGAATGTAGGTACAAGCAAGATAAAATACTGGGTTTTTATTTATGCACTTTGAACCTAATTTTCATCCAAGCATAGAAATACTGAAGGAGTTACTGTTGCTACCAAAAATGACGCCCAAAGGTATTTTTCTGGCATCAGCTTTTTGAAGAAAACTGTGTGCTTGAGTCTTTATTTCATTGATGTTTGAGTTAGTGCTTTAAAATTTTATTTAATTTCGAAACACCCTATATTATCTTATAAGCAAGTGGAGCCCAAAGGTAATGCTGCGTATAATAAATTGGATAGCTGCATCACTCCTATTGACAAAAGCAACGGGTAGTTTATCATAGCCTCCTTTAAGAAATGATGTCCTCAATAACTATATTGATGTAAATATTGCTGATGAAGGGAATATCCTCATTTGATAACCAAGCTTTTCTTGCTGTAGATTGCCGATTTAAGAGGGTACTCGTAACGAGGAATGTCCTTACTATGTCCTGAGCTTATGTTCTGAACTTACGTTCGGAAAACCTAAACATTTCAGCTTATAAAAACGTTTATCCAACCTGTGAAAGCGTTTATGATTAATTTATATAATATCTTAATCACCTCGTAGGCCTCAATCAAAACGTCTTGAGTATTTGCCCCGTGAAAAAAGAAAAAAAAAAAAAAACCATCATGTCAATTACAAAGTTAGGAACGACTATAAGATGTAATAGCTTTTCATATATCCTTGGTGCACAATATTGATTTTGTATTCCATTGAGGGTTTAAAGTTTATATCAAGACGTTTTTTTACATCAAATCCATAAAAATCAGATGCATAATACAGTTTTATTTAAATAAGAAAGGATCTACCGAACCATGTAGTCTTTCTCATATTGAATGGTTTCTCCTCCGGTCACTTGAATCTTTGCTTCAGGCCTCTTAATCCCTTCCTTCAGATTGCTTGAATCCTTCCCTCCATTCCAATGAGAGCTATATTTGTCATAATTATACTGTTCTTCTTTTTAGATCTCAAGATTGTTCCAAATCGATAGTTTGTCTCGTTTGAAGAGCAGGAAATCACCTTTGTAAATTAAGAACGCAGACAAAATTTGACAGCACTTATCACTGCAGGTGTTTCATTTGACTGAAGTAGCTGATCAACGCATTCGATATTAGATATATTCCCTATCAATTTTACGATGACTGGCTCTTCATATAATAAATAATACACTCGTATACTTGCCGGGTGAGATTACAAGGTTTACGAAATATTGAGCAGCAATTGACGAAAAGCCGTAATACTGTATCTAACTGTGTGTCTCATTGCTCCTTTCCCTTCCTATCAATTGATTTCGGGATGCCCTTTAAGTACGGATGACTTCAAGTCATTATTCAACGTTCTCAAGAAGCTGCGTCGATCGGACAGACCCAAGGGGTCTCGATTCTTGAAAAGATGGGCCCCTAGGAACCTTCAAGCAAGATCAATGGCCAGTACTTCTTCACGCTTCTTCCCATCTCGAAAGATTTCAGACGACACATTTTAACTACGGATATTGCATACACAATACTTTCGACATAGTCTAAAGCTGCCTCAATCGGACAGACCCTAGGGGTCTCGATTCTTTGAGAAAATGGGCCCCTAGGAACCTTCTTGTGCGCGTAAAAAAGCCTTATGCTAAACTAACACCAGAAGAGTGAAATAATTCATAAAATGCAAAGCATATGTATTCTAAACCTTGCGACGTTCTCTAACTCACAATGTTAACACTTTTTATATCTTTTTCAAAAGATAACTCAATTACCTTTGCACGCGTCTGTTGATGCTTCCATTACCACCCTTCTGTGATTTGTCTTTGAGTTAAACAGAAGGCAATGCTTCAACCATCAGTCTCTTACAAAACCCTTTAAAAAAGATTAATTTTTAGAATATCAAAAAGTTCAACAACTGAACGTACCCTAAGTGCCTCTTCAATAAGATTGAAATTCAATAAGATTGAAGTCCAATAAATCTCTCATAAAAAAGAGGACCTTCGTCATCAAATGCAGAGTTGTGGCTTTCAACACAAGATCTCCCTCTTAAGATACTACCAGAAACACGCTGCCCTTTTCATGCAGCTGACACTCAGAAAAAATGCTGACGTGTTTATTAATTCAACCAATCATATTATTTTGGGGTAAATTTAGGGAGCGTCCTTCAACAGTTAAAAGAAGAAAGGCTCTTCTCTTTTGTAAAAATCAGTGACACGTTGGTCAAGCTAGGAATCTTTGCCTCACGTTCAACCATGAGGTGAGATTCGACGACCCCGCTTCTTTTTATCGTTTAGGGATTCCTTTAGGAAACTTAAGATGAAAGATGCCTGCCTGCTTAACACAGCATAAGCTAGACTTGGCTACTAATCCCTTGAGAAGCGACAACCCCACTTATTTATAATAACATCGCTTCCAACAAGCTTTGTTGTTTGTAAATATGTCCGTTCTAGGTGTTAATATTTCTTCTTGCAACTGATTCAAAAAGAAGTCGCTCACAGCCAACAAGTGTAGGTAATACGTTTTATATTGAATATTGGGATACAAAGTGATAGAATTAATGATTTCTTTTGCTTTTTCTTACAAAAACGAGAACGCTTCTCCTTGCAACACTTTGGTTGGATTCAAGTACGAGGAAAAGCCTGAAAATCTCTGTCATTAGTGATTTACAACAAGCTCATTTCTGGTAACGTTTAGGCTCTGGTATCCACGGCATAGGTAGTTTCTAACGTTTTTGCACACTAGCCTCTGGAAACGAAGAGAAAAGGAGCAGAAACATCAAATTTAGTCGGTTGACCGAATAAACGTTGAAAGAGCGACTTTTCCTACTTGGTTTTACTAAAATTTAAGCTCGATTACCATACTACTACTGCACGGTAAGCAAATTGGTGTACAATCCAACATTCCTTATTCTAAAACAATTGATATTAAGATGTGGTTGGCTGCAAAGAGTCTTCCTTTGATACCCCTTTCTCAAGTTTATCTACTATATATCCAAGCAACTAAAACTATTTCTTGAAGAGACAAAAAGAACACCAATAAAACGTTCCTTAAACTGAATAATTTTCTGTGTGGAAATTGCCTTCGAGTGTTGGAGTGGAGGAGGAAATGGAGGAGTTTACACTCGTCTGTAATTTTGAATAGTAAGTACAGTATATCATATATGTACAACTTTGCACTAATAAAGATTTCCCTCTTGCAACCCAGTTGTACATAGACAGGTAATTAAAATTAGTGCTGGTTAGCACTAAAGAAATCAAGAAGTACCATCATAAAATCGTACGCGATGAATATATCAGCACAAACAAGACACGACATAGAGAGAGCCAAATCAGCCATAGCGAAAATGGAAATCCTGGCAAACAAGCAGACGATACCGATGATGATACTTCAGAGTATTTAAAAGACGCATTTGTTAAGCTGCCAATAACTACAAGAATTGATGCAAAATAAACTTCCTAAATAGAAATCGCCTCAAACGGTTGGATTTATTCACTCTTGGCTTTCCTTCACAATGCTTATCGTAGACAGACCAACCCGCAACATCACTAAGATCATTTGACAAGAACCAGTAGGGATTAGTCATTCCATTGAGCACTTTGAAGAAACAGTGCTTCCTGCTATGGTTTTCCGCTTGGATTGCTATAGAAATTACAAAAAGCGTATTCGATGTTTCAAATGAATCACCACCTTCTGACGAAGAGGAGGGAGAATTTCCTTATGAGAAAAAGTTCTTCAAAAAAGACCTTAAAAACAATCTAAGAACAGAAACTAATACCACTCTTTTCCTTTTGTGCTGTATGGCGAAAGGCTTATTTGACCATCCTTGTACATTCAGTAGATCAAGTCTTTCAACCATACCATTGTTTACTCAATTATTAAATGTATCCAAAGCTTCCCAACTTAAAAAAAAACGATGATGACAGTCAAATGTGTTTTTAAGCGCTCGCATGTGCATGTACGTACAGCGGAATCATTTTTCAACCCAAGCATGTATCGATGGATACTAACTTAGCCTACCATTTTTTTTCTTCTTGAGGGAAAGAAACACATTTTGAATCTCGAATGGTATTTGCGTTCTCACTTTAATTTATCAAATCATGAGTCGTGATAGATCATATTTTTTTTCTCTGTTTTCCTTTTTTCCTCCCCTTCTTTGATCTCGACACAAAATGCTACCTTTTCTATCTCTTTACCATTAAATATTTTATCAAGGCTTGTTTCGTGAAAAACCTTTATGGCAAGTTTGCAAAACAACAACCCTGTATGCATATGATACTAGTGTGCAATAATACTCATGTCAAGTGGCTACGTCTCTAAATCCATCAGGAATCCACGTATTCCCCAGGAAGACGCAGAAGGTTTTCGAAATTCGCACTACCTTTACAACAAACAAAGAACAACAACGAAAAAATAACGACCTTCTTCTTTTTCACACTGCCGTGCTTGGCCTTCTTGCTTTTTATATGTAAGCTCCAGGTACCTGTTGGAAAGTTTTCAGTGATATTCTGTATCCTAAAAAAGCTTTTTTTTTTTGAAGCATTATCAGACAAGCTCTTTCAACAATGAAGAAGATGATCTATTTGTAATACATAAGCAAGAGGAAACGAATAGAATCTTGTGGATTCTGAAGTACGAGTAGCAAAGAGATAGCACAAGTAAAATTATTAACGTCTAATGACTGTCATTACTAGAAAATTTCTAACAAGCAAGTGTTTAGGAGCTATTTCCATCCTCTTTCTATCTTATACTCTGAGGATTCATAAGATGTGCACTCGTCAAAATCTCTTAACGACTATGAAGATCACCACTCTGATGTGATTGGAAAAAACGGAGATGGAATACGTCGATTTTGATAGATCGGAGACACCATTTACAAATTTGCAGGCTCTACATCCTCTTCTTGCGCGATACAATCTCCCAGGGCGAATTACAGAGGTAACAGAGTATCATTCACATAGAAATAAAGATGCTGTTAGAGTCAATGATCACTGGAGACATAATCTTTTGTTGCCAAATCAGCAAGCCAATTTAAACGCTGCAGGTCTCAATGACTTGGTGATCGGCATCGACAGCCAAGAAGACTACGTTAGAGTAGGAAACCCTGCATTTTTGGCTCTTCTTTTCTCTTGGATTTTTCCCACCTGCCAAGGCCACTATGGGTTTCACAATAGAAGCTTACGGGAGATGCGCGACAGTGAAGATAACGTTCTTCCCAAATCAAACGGTGGATATACAGCAGCAACCATCAACTATACCCTCGCAGAATATGCAAAAGCACAACTGCTCAACCATGATCGTCGCTTTGCTAGAGATCCTTCTTTTTTGTTTTGGATGATGGATAGAGTAGAAGTTGGCAACATTTACTCTTCTGCACGCAACACTGTACGCACTGGTGGACGAGTACTCACAAGAGGCGATGTCTTTAGCGATAGTGGCGAATACAACAGAGATCGCGTAACCACTGTCTCCAGAATCATCCGCACGTGGTACGCTTACAAGCGAACCCACTATCTTGATTTGAAAGCCATGGGTGATGCTTTAGGCCCTCCACAATTGTTTCTCACGTTTAGCTGTGATGATGTGGCCCCCGATTTCAAGAATGCTTGTAGAACAGACGAGCCCTGGCAGGATCCAGTCTTCTTTGCAATGCACTTTAACCGCAAGTTCCACAAGATGCCTCAATACATTAAGGGATCATGGGCAACTATGATTGGTGGAATCAAGGATTGGGCTTACGTTATGGAAGTTCAAGGTAATACACTACTTGAGGACCAGTGTGTGAATTCATACTCATGTGCATCTATTATAATAAAAAGAGGAAGTCCTCATATTCATGCCGTCTTGTGGACTGAAAAATCAGCCGACAAGTTGATTACAAACGAAAATGTGGTATGCGCAAGAAGAATGCCTGCTCATGATGTCGCTTTGTACCCATTGGTTAGGGATCATCAAGTCCACACTTGCTCCGAATACTGTGAAAGCGAGGATCCTTCCGTCAACTGCCGCTTCCATTACCCACAGACAACAGCAACAGAAGCTCACTTTGACCAAGACAACCGTGCTGTCTATGCTCGTGGCGCTGACGATGTCAATGTGAATCCTTACTCCCCTTATCTTTTGCGCTTGCGGAACGCCAACATGGATATTCAAGTCAACAAGGGACACGCAGCCTTGTATTATTTGGCAAAGTACATGACCAAAGCTGCAGACGCAAATGATTATTTTTTGAGACCCCACCACAGCGAGCAACATGATGTCTCTGTCCAAGAACATCTCCAAGGAAGAAGTGTTGGATCTATTGAAGCTGCCTATCTCTTGTTGGGTTCTAGCATGCATCAAGCTTCAAGAGACGTCGTCTTTGTCCCAACAAATTTGCCTCATGACGATCAAAGAACACTTCGCGCTAATTTGCAAAACTTGAACGCCAATGATACCAACATTTTTGCAGACACCATCGTAAACAAGTATGAAGCTCGCAACGGTGCACCCTCCCTTACATTGGTTCAATTTGTGCAATTTTATTACAACAAGAGCTTCAGCGATGAACAACTTGCAGCATTAAGAGGTGTTTTAGTCCGTGTACCCTTTTATGACGGTGAGATACCAAAGATAATTACTTGCAAGCGTTCCCATTATCTTTTAAGACAGACAACACCTGCATTATGGCGTACTCGAATGATCAGCCCCTCTGTAGACAGCGAGGGATACTATTACCAACAAATTTTGATCCACTTGCCCATTTACAATACCACTTTTGAAGAGGCCAAGCTGAGCATGATGCAAGTGACAGAAGAACAACAAGAGGTAGGTTTGATACCTTCTTGGAAAGACTTTTGTGTATTTTGGTCCAGCAACAGAAAATCCAGCATGAAATTCCCATTCCAACAACATTACCTCAAGACATTGAATTACATGCTGATCCTGGAGAATTATCACCCACACAGCAATACGTCTTTAACCGCGTTGTCAATTTCATGCAACACAATATGAATGCGCACTTTATTATGGGAGCTGCAGGCACAAGAAAGTCGTATTCATTAAACAAGTTTGCATATCATTTCCGCTCACAAAATTTTTGCATAGTGAAATTAGCATCTACTGTTGTCGCTGCTCACAGTATCGCTGGACAAACAATACACCGATTCATGGGAATGACAAATGACAGAAATAAAATTAATATTTTGAAGTTGATGCATCATATCAAATTATACTAACAAACATTATTTCTTGTCGATGAATTCTCCATGATTTCCAAACTTGTATTAGAAGACATTTCTTCCGCTTTGATTCAAGTGACAGGCCGTAATCAGGTATTTGGAGGAGTGAATTTCATATTACATATTCGATGATGTGGGATAGTTATTATCCATTTAACGTGAAGAAGGATACATTTGGAAATCTGCCATCTTTACCGATTATTGTCCCATTATCTGGTTGACTTTAAAAGTATGAAACAAAAAGGTGATGTGGTAATTCAAGGCATCCTTTCCAACGTTCGCGAAGGCATCTTTGATGACGCTCTAGTTCGATTCCTTACCTCTCGTATTGTGCACAAGAGTCAGCTTCCTCACCGCTCGATTCGTTTATATGCATCAAGACGTGAAGCGAGAGAAGATAGTGACAGAGTGATTCAAGAATTACCCGGTCGAGAGCGCTGCTGATTATCCACCCGATAACCGCTTAGCTACCTTTACCTTGAACCAGGCAACACGATCGGTAAAAGAATTGCGTTTGAAGGTTGGAGCTATCGTCATGATTACCCACAATTTAGATGTTGAACATAGTTGAGCCAATGGCGTTTTAGCACAAGTATTAGAGATTGGGGATGAGGATATTCTTGTTTCGCATTTGAAAACTGGTTGACTTTATCCTCTGTATCCATCTTTTTCTCAGACATGATGAGCCACGGTCAATTGTATGTCGCATTGAGTCGAGTAAGAAGAGGAGAGGATATCTATATTTTTGGAATTAATGCAGGAGACTTGGAGAGACGTTCCAGAATGCTTGTCAACTGTGATGACATCGAACTAACAGATATATGGGTTTTTATGATCAAATGAAAAATATAATATTTTATTCAATAAAAAGAATGATCATCATCCAGCTTTAGATCGATGTAATTATATAATCAAGGAGTTCTTGTTAAAGTATTTTGTTCTAATGTAATGCTTCTAAAAAACTCTCTAATTCTATCTTTACTTATAATGGTGTTCAAATTTGTTGCCAAGAGTCTGCTTGAATTTCCAAGTCTGCAACAGTCTTGTAGAACGCTAGCAAAAGAGCAACCACTCCATAAGGCTGTACCATCATTACATCTACTAACGTACTTGTTAAACTTTTTTTTACTCCGCCAGTTCATCGAAGATCTAATTTTTCTTGCTGTTGCATCTTGTCTACCTTTAAAGCTATCTTGTAGAAAGCAATAAAGACCACAAGCGTCGAGTGTTGTTGACTTTCGATAAGTTTATCTGCTTCATTGATAACATCGAAACAACTACCATCCAAGACGCTCAAGTCTACATAGGTTTGAATTAAATGTCACTTCTCTCGCAATTCATTCAAAAGGACTCTTTCGGCAATTGCAATGGATTTGTCTTTTGTTGTGGAGTTGATTATTTCTGAAAATACTTCTTTCATCAAGGATTTAGACAGTTGTTCCCCTTCGACAGGACCAAGGTAACTTTTCACAGCATTCAACACAGTCCTAGAATACTCGGCACAATCTTTCATGCTTTCAAAAGTTATTGGAATGTCTTTTGCTTCCTCCATATACCCATCTTCTTGCATGTTTTCTTTAACAGTGTTTCCCTGTATGTACGTAAAAAAGGATTGTGTTTATCAACATCAATTTTGGTCAATTTATCATTCATATTCAACTTTGCGGTAATAACTTTTGTCCACAATAGTACAAGAAAATGGTTAGTGTTCAAGAATAGATCTTGAATAGGTTAGATGTAGCATCAATCATACTTTTAAATTTAAACACTTTTAAATTGTTAAGAAAGGAAAACTTTTCTGTTCCTCCTCTTTTTTTTATTATTTTCAAAGTACTTTGGTCACTCAGAATGCCCTTCCCATAACGTGTTGTATTATCAACATGCTTAGAGTAAACCATACCTAAACTAGAAAGTGAATGCAAGCCCAAATCCGAGTGGCATTGTGGTGGTCCGTTGCAAGCAGTTGACTAGATTCCTATAGGTTGTACTTTGAGATTATTTGAACAAAAGTAAATCACAAAGGCAGCTTCCCCTTGATCAAATCCACATAAACATAAAAATATAAGCATAGTTAGTGGTGAAATTTCCATACTGATGGTATATCTTTTACACTTACTTTGTTGTATCTTGCTTGTTATTTTAACGTAATTTGATATGGATCCACTCAAAATGCCCTTTCCATAACATATCTCTAACGAGAGATATGCTTAGAGTAAGATCACTTGAAGCTAGAAAGTGAATGCTGGTTCATGTCCGAGTGGCATTGTGGTGAGCCGTTGCAAGCAGTAGTCTAGACTAACACAAGCTATATCAAATTACTTGGAGATAAAAAAGTATGCTTCGTAAATCATTTGCACTGGCCTTGAGGAGTGGGATTTCGGAGTATGTTTTTATTAGAAATGCACTTTTCTCACCCTGTGCCCTGAAAAAGTATCTTATTTCTTTCTTCCTCGTGAGATTAATTAACAGTAATTAACAGCATGTGTTGAAACAAACGCACGAACAGACTCACCTGTACAATCAGAAATCGAACTTACAATCAAGACAAAGACTTACGTGATAGACTCAAGTGGGTCCGAAAAATACTGAGTGGAAGTGCCAAAGCTCAGCCAAAAGCAGAGTTTGTTGTCGTTGAGGAAAATCTTGAATGCTTTGAGACCTGGATGGAGCAACCACAACAGTTTGTTTTGCTTATTACGCCATATTACTCACACACTTGGAGAAGTAGACTATTCATGACATGTCGACTGTAAATCTCTTGTTAAAGCAACACTGCACTGCACTCGGCAACGGACGATATACAAAGGCTGAGAGAGGGATATGATTTATCGGTATTCGATGCAGGGGATTTGTTCAATCCTTATCTTGACGTGCAAAAAGTATGATAAACAGTTTATAGAATGTTTCAAGGATGATCATTAATGAAAGCGTTTTATTTAGACCGTATATCATACACCATCCAAGCACTTGATGTCACGCAAAAAACCTCCTTCGACTCGAAATTCGCAGAGGACCTACGCCAATAAATCCTTCCCTTGAGCAAACTTTTTACTGAGAGGTGGTGGTGCCTATTTTCAAAAACTTTGCGATTATGATTGGAAGTTTTAGCGGTTTATGGTAAGCTTTTCCAGAAAGGTTGATAAAGAAAAGCAGTTACTTATCTTCTCTTGTCATTTTATACAGGTGTGAAAGTTGCCTTTAAAATTCTTTAGAACCTCTGGTGTTAATCGCAAACTTCATGAAGGATCAGATACTCACAACGAAGAAGAGTCGCTGGTGATTATTATGGAGTCATTTGGGTACGTAAGCGCATGAAAGATTAGAAAAGCAAGACTAAGCGGGTATTATTTTTAGATCTGAAAATGATGTGAATTATATTACTTACAAACAAGTGATAAACAGCTCTGACTTTTTAAAATCTATCATCTGCAAATACAAGTTGGGCTCCCTCAAACGATTGATAAATTTTAAAATTCCATGCGTGTCAGTCATCGAAAATAGACTTACATTTTGCCTCACAAGCGTACACAGCAAAACGAAATGGAAATTTGTTGAGGCGAGGCCATGTATCATTCCTACAGTCAAAGCCGAGAAAAAGCAATGGATCAAGGTTTTCGAGTTTCAGGATCTTCTCAGACATGTAGTAAAGGAAACGCTTTCGGAAATTGATGGAAAGCGACACTGCACCTTCGTATTAAATCATTAAAGAAAGTAGGCGCTGGACTGCAAGAGTACCATCAATTTGTATTTGAAGAAAGAAATACCCCACAAAACCCCTCCGTACAATTGTATCGAAATATGTTTTTTATTTTTCATTTATGCATTAAAGTTATACAACAATTACATCTTCTTGATGATTCGTTTAGCATGATTAATGATTGTTTGCTTCCTGAGGCATCATTGTACTTGAGGATTTCCTTAATGCCATCCACTAACTTGTTTTCGTCGTCATTTTCTTTTTTTGATGTGGTGTTAAAATCAAACCCACCCGAAAACTCAACGAGCACAGGGGTAAATCTTTTGTCTTGCAAGCAAAAGGCAATTCCATCCCACTTTGTATTCTTTACCAACTTGCATTCTTTTTCGAACCAGTTCAAATCCAATATATTATTGTTAGAAAGAAAAAGACAGTTTAAGATCTGCACAGTGGTCAAAGTTAAATTGGATTTCTCGGACTTGTAATCAAATTTAAAAAGTGTACGCTTGTTACTTCGAGAATAATTTTGTAATCAGCGCCGGTTTTCTTCATATGTATCCAAATCACGATTATTTCCCGCCATGCATTCCCTGTATACAGCCTTGATTGGTAGCAGTTCCTCAACGTTTGCAACAAATGATTTCATTTGATTCAGTATTGAAGAGTTCCCATCACACCTTTGTAATTTGATCCATCGATAATATCCTTGTTAAAACAGGCCACCTTTATCAAGTTGCAATAAATAGTGTATCTATCCTCCATCTTATCTTCACCCTTCACCTCCACTACAGAAATAGGCACGCTATATTTTGAATCAATCAGTAACATCCAGAGAATTTCGTTTCCAAAATCGAAGAACTGTTGTTCATAAATTTCTTCTTCGCGTCTTGCAACACCAAACGAAAGTGGTCGTCCCAGAACAATTCATAGAAGTATATGGATGACTTCTAAATCAAGGCATCTCGACCATCCTTCAAGATCAATAACTCATCTACCAAGGGTTGCAGATAATGATTTAATTGTTCTAATGAAGCTTCACCATCACCACCAGGCATCAAACCAACAAAGATCATATTTTCACCAAGGTTACGAATAGATATTGGCAAGTTTAAACAAGTCAGATACATGGCACCACATGAATAAGGAGAATTATCAAATTGTTGAAACCAATCGACGTTAAAGCTGAACATAAGATTATGATCAGATAGATCGACGAAACCGAGACTTGACGTAATGTTTTGTAAACATTTTCAAGTAGATTAAAGTCTTCCACTGAGTTGGGAAGTTTGCTTGATACGAACCCAGTCATTTTATGTAATTCTTCTGGTTTGGTCATTACGAAAAATCTTAATACGCCCTCTACAATTAAAAAGGAGATGTCAGCGTCGAAAGAGAGTTAAAGATTGTTACTACTACATACCAAAGCAAGTCATCCCCAACGAGGAACAATTTTTGTTTGCACGTAAGGAAGTTTTAAGATGATTATTCACCTTCTCAAAGTCTTTGTTACGACCTTTAGAATCATCGACACAGTAGCTGATATTGAAGTCTGTTCATGTATTTGATGTATATTATGTATTTTTATAATCTAAAAAATATATAATTACATCTCTGTGATGCCAAAGATGTTTGATATCCCTATGATGAGGGATATCTTTGATTTTTAATGACGTGTTGAGCTGGACATTGAGGCGGTAGACGAAACCTTAGAATGACGGTAGTCATTCCATACACTCTCCTTAGAGTGTCCTAATAAACAGTTGCCATTGACGCTTTAATTGGGAAGTGGAGGTAGCGACTTGTGTATCTACGCGTGCCTTTCGTTTGGTCAAAAAGTAGTATACAAAATATAAGAATCAACTGGCAAGTATCAACTGCTGGGTGAGCTACGCTCATATTATCTTTAACTAAAACGTTGGCATTGTCTTTTGCTGTTGCTACAGTTGAATTGTGCATGTTGATGATCAGGTTACTTTCTGGAGCATTGCTTTTTGATAAGGTCTTCAAATTGTCGTCTGTGGACCAAGATAAACCATATCAGAAAAATCATCTTCACACTGTCTTGCTGAGCTATTTTATCAGTTTGAAGAAAACCTACATAACTCTTCGCATCCGTTGATGGGGTTTCGCTAACGCTCAAAGTGGATATTCTTTTGAAATTGCCTTCATTTGCTTGGAGTCTTGGTTTAGACACTCATAACATCTATGAAATCTTTAATCAGTTACATGTTTGCTGTTGAAGAATTTGCGGTAAGCACGAAGGAAGCAAATTCGGCTGTTGAATTGATGCGCCCTGTGACTTATCAATATTTTCTTTTCTCTCTCTTTTATTTTCCCCTTCACACCTTCAAACAATATTGACAAAAACAAGGGAGGCTTTCGCGATTAAAAGCTGAAAAAGACGATGGTACATTGCAGGACTTTTGTAAAGTGTACGATTGGGCCGCCTCTTGCTTATACTTGGGAGCTTGCCGGCGTTCCTTCGCTGCGACAAATTCTGTTTTGCTTGCGGTGAGATCGACCATCTCGTTGCTTCAAGATAGTAGCAAACAAGTATAAGCAGCTTTATCTATAGCTGCGAAAGAAGTTTCTTTTTTATAAGGGAGGTGAAAATCAAAAAAAAAAAAATAAGCTCATACTAATACAGTTCTCTACCTGTTCGACGTAGCCTCCCTATTTAGAATATCTTGAACTAAAAGAAAAGGAACGACGAACTTAAGCTTTCTATTACACAGCGATAACTTACTATGGTGCTTAGGAGAATCTAGTCATACAGTGTGCAACACAACTATAGTATCGAAAAGTGTAAGGATTCAAATATTAGTGGTTTATCACAGCAACAATGACATAAAGTCTTTATAAATAGTGCTAACAAAAAATATGATGGCCATCTCGATATCAGTTTAGGAAGAAGATTGGTATGTAACTGCTAACAAATTCTTATATACATGTAAGAGAGTGTATAAACTGACAGTTTATTGAAGTAATGAATAGAATTCGTTTCATGAAAAGAAAAAATAAACTAGACAAAGACTATTTACGAGAACGCTTGAGTTGGGGTTCATCCATATATTCTTCGGAATCACCAGGCGTTGGCTTAACATCCATATCTTCTTCCTTGACAGCGGCAGCATCAGAGTAATCACCATCCGAAGGAGAGCTGCCATCAGAGCCGGATGAATTGATATCAACAGTCCGCATGATGTCGTTTACCAAAGTATAAACGAAGCCAGTTCTCAAGCTTGTAGCCGCCTCCATCCAGTCTGGGGGATTGTTTTGTAACTCTTCAAAAAATTGATCAAACTGCGGTTTAGAAATAAGGTCAATGGAGCTGACAGAGATACAAGAGAGAATGGTCGGTATGTAACTGCTAACAAATTCTTATATACATGTAAGAGAGTGTATAAACTGACAGTTTATTGAAGTAATGAATAGAATTCGTTTCATGAAAAGAAAAAAATAAACTAGACAAAGACTATTTACGAGAACGCTTGAGTTGGGGTTCATCCATATATTCTTCGGAATCACCAGGCGTTGGCTTAACATCCATATCTTCTTCCTTGACAGCGGCAGCATCAGAGTAATCACCATCCGAAGGAGAGCTGCCATCTGAGCCGGATGAATTGATATCAACAGTCCGCATGATGTCGTTTACCAAAGTATAAACGAAGCCAGTTCTCAAGCTTGTAGCCGCCTCCATCCAGTCTGGGGGATTGTTTTGTAACTCTTCAAAAAATTGATCAAACTGCGGTTTAGAAATAAGGTCAATGGAGCTGACAGAGATACAAGAGAGAATGGTCAATATGCTGGGACCGAAACGGTTAACCAACTTGCAGAATCGATCGCCAATTCTTTTCATACGGTTGTGCTTGCCAGTGCGTTTAAGTTGATTGTAAACTCCCTTGTATCGTCTGTAGTCAGTGAGAATGAGGTAACCAAGATGTTTGACATAATACAAGCTATAAATAGCTCTTCTAACTTCTGAGACGAAAACCAAGCCTTGTTGAGTGTCTTCTTGAAGGATAATATTTCTAAAGTGTCTGACGTTTAGGTTGCTGATATCGCTAAAATCTTGAAAGTAACGCTGGTCTTGGTCCAAGTTTTCACTCTTCAAAACGTCTAAGGCCCCAAGAATTTCATCCATTGTAGGTTTCGCCATCAAGGATTCGGCCGTTGGTAAAATTCTTCTTGGCTGATTTGATCGAGAAGACGAAGATCGGATAGAGGCTTCAGAAGCAGTTGATTCCGAAGGAGCTGGAGATGGTTCAGGAGAAGATCGCTCTGAAGTTGAAGTTGCAGTTTCAGTGGTGACCGGAGAGGTGACTTTTCGCTTTGGATTGCTACGAGTAGACACTGGCACAAAAGTGGTACCAGAAGGAATAGCACCAATTTCAGTGGCAGTAGAACCAGCAACAACGGAAGAAGAACGTCTAGCTTTTTTGAGAATTGGTCTGGAAGAAGGACTAGAAGTTGCAACAGGTGATTTAGCAGTTGCAGTAGATGGACCTGCAGCTGCAGTGGATGAAGCAGCAGTTGCAGTGGATGGAGTAGTAGTTTCAGTGTAAGAATCTGAAGAGGATGTAGGTGAAGCGGTAGATGCGCGAGGTTCAGGAGCGGAGGAGGATGCAACTTCGCGATTCTGTATGTACATATTGTGTAATTGAAATGTCAGATTTTGTCGATTTAAAATCAATGTTTCGTATTAAATATACATACCTTTTTCTTTTGGAGCACTGCTTGACCATCGATTACTAGATGAATATAATAAACGAAAGTTAATATAAATGATTTTATGATGTTTGCAACTGTAGATCACTTTCTCTCATGTAACGACCTACCTTCAACGTCTCTTTGGTCTGCCCATTGTAGGAACTTTTCTAATAAACGAAGCATATTCGGTGATGGATGAGGATTGGTGTCCAAAAATTTAGACATCCTCTTGATGGTTTTCTCGGTAGATTTATCCATTGATGTCTGTGCGTATTCAGGTGTTAAGATTCAAAGTAATAAGATTGTAAGAGATTTAATAAAAATGGGAAGTTTTTATATGCTGCTTTTATATCGTTCACCATTGAACTTGCTCATTGTTCATTCTTTCGTATTTATAATTATACATGTATCTTTACAGCGATTAATATGTATGGATTCATTGTCTGCAATTATAAACATTTCCATTTTAAGCATCCCTATACTTATTTCGTTTTTCTTCACAATGTGCACCTGTATATTTACTCATTGTACAGAGAGAATACAAGATACATAGTTTGATTTCTTTATGTACGTGCACCACATATGCCAATAAAATTTAAACAATTGATTAACTCCCGTAAGCTTTTCTTTTTATATGTAAATAATATGTAAAACCCAATTCTTGATTATTTTTTTTAAATATCTTCATGAACACTACTACTACTTTTATTGATATGTATACAAAACGACAAGGTCTTTCACTTCTTGCATTAATTGAGAGATTTTTCTTTTCTTATTGCTCGTTGTTGTTTCTGGATGAAACCAGGAAGCAATATGTATCACAATTATTATCACCGTTCCAATTATGGAAGGCTTCATTGTTTTTATACATACTCTTCGTGTTCATTTTTGCTACAATAACAATAAGCTACATACATGGCATCCAGTTGAACCTGCAACTTCTTGGATGTCAACGGTTTCAACTCAATTGGCTCATTTTCAAGCGGTCCCTTCTTAAGCAGGTCACACGAGCTATGCTTTCAATTTTGAGATCGCCTCTTCAAGCAGACATTTTTCGCAGGTGACAGTCTCTAATTAAACACCTGCTATGCCAATAATTATACCTTGATCTCTACTCCAAGAATTACGCAAGCTCTATTTATGTCTTTAAAAAGTGTTTAATAGAATTTATCAAGCAATTCTTTATTTACATCTACGCGTTTAAAAAAGTAACATTGAGGCCATCTCCATTTTGTTTCAAAGCAACCGACGTACCGCTTCTACTCGCAAGAGTTACCACGAGAAGGTAAGAGATGCCAACTCCCACAAACCCCCAGATCCTTAGCTAGCTATAATCTATCCATTACATGAATAAAAAGGTCAATGTGAATTGAGAGAAACAAAAAGACTGCATTCAAAGGATTCACGCAAGGCGACATTCTATAAATATGTTGCAGTCCATCTAGTTACACGTAGGAAATTGTTTACATAGGGTCGTGTATATGGTCATTTCATTCTCTACTTGCAACCAGAAGAAAAAAAATAAAGAATGGGAAAGCATGACGTGAGGCATCTTTTGAGCACTTTTTTTTTGGATCGGGTCACAAACAAACAGGTATGCAACACATGAAATTTGACAGTTATCATTACTGTACCAATGTCTACTACTCTCCATAATCTCTCTGAACGCAAATTGTGGAATTTGGGTAATCATTCACGATTATACGCTTTGGCATGAAAATAAAGTTAATTTTGTGATAGAATAAGTCGTGCTTAAAAGACGGCATTCGGATAAGTTGGGAATTCCTATGACTATTGTTACACCAAAGTTGATATATCTTTAAAGTTGGTGTTTCATGAATGCAATACCTCTTCTTTCTTATCAATCAAATAAGGTAGGCTTGACTACATGGTATTATTTTGAAGGTATATTTACATTCCAAAAAGCGCGCTCTTCAATCTCCCAGTGACTTCACTACCACCTCTGCCATCGACATCATAGCAGTGGTAGTCGTCACTACTGATGCTGAAGACAATCAAGCGAAAACCTCGATCAGTGAGAATTCTAGAGAGGCGAATAATTTGCAGGTAAGGCATCTTTATATCAATTTGTACTTCTTTAATAAACGTACATTGCTCAGTGTCGGAAGGTGAAGAAGGAGGATTATCAACTCAACTTAAAAAAAAGAGATGAGATCAGTGCTATTGAAAAAAGAGGGAGAAATACCTTAAAATCAATGTAATCTAAACGATTTCTTTAATATGATAAGTAGTTGTGCGTTAATTCATTCTTTTCATCTAGTATTTTGATGAACATCTGCCGTATGTAGTGGTACTGTTGGGTTCGCAGTGGAAAATGAAACTGATAGAATAAAAATTTATCGAATCACAGTTTATCAGGTCGTTGAACATTTAAACGAAAACAACTAAAAGGTCTTTCAATCTGAATGCTATTCACGCCAAGTTGACTTCTGCATAGCAGAAGCTACGTGAGTAGAAATCAGTTACGTCGAATGTTATTTACGATGAAGGAGGACAACCGGGGCAAGTGCAAATACCAAATTTGAAAAAAGATGTAAAAACTTCTGTGCTGACAGACTTTGCTCTCAAGAGAGAAAATTCTTCAACAAAGGCAAAAAAGGTATGATCATGCTCGTCGGCGATCGAGGAACAGGAGCGGGGTCAACAATCAAAGGATTTCGAAGATACGGTGAAAAATGGTTGGAGGAGTTGAGGTCGGAAAGGAGCACAGCGTGCATCACCAACAAGCAGAACACCTCTCAGCTCTGTCTTTTTTGATTCCAAAAGCTAACGCACCCGTAAAGAAAAAATCAAAAACCTATCAATGGTGAGGGACCACATGGGAATACTGGTTATTGTAGTTTTTGCAATTTTTTTTTTGTGCATCAATTCGGCCCGCATTTCAGTCAAGAATGGCAAGGCGGCAAGTCTCGCGACGCGCTGTCCTCTTTGGGCCATTGGCATCTCTGGTCTTTACATTGTCTATTTGGAACATACATGCCCGCGTTTTCACCAAGAAAATTCATTCAATTCAACTCTGTAAAGTTCATATCATTTTCGACTGGCTTCTTAAACGAAGAGATGGTTCGACAACAGCGTTACTGATCTTCTGATGGTTTAGAAACGTAAGTACAAAATTGTTCTTGCCAATACGCGAGGACTTGAACTAATCTTTATAAAAACCTGTGACTATCTCGACTTGTGGTTTATCAAGGTCGCTTTGTAGTGTAGCCAAAAACAAACAGTGACCTCGTGAGTCTAATCGCGTAGCACCAGTTTTGTTTCTTTATCTTTCCCTCATACTTCTCTGCTAATGATGAGCGAAAGTATAGCTAGAGAAAGAACTTTTAGTCTACTTCAGAGCAAGTTATTGTGTCCGTGTAAGAGTAATAAGGAAAGCAAATATTGGACTTCAGGTTGACGTCTATTTGATAGGGTATTTCACTGAAGTAAAACCAGACGACTGGGGTTTGACAGACTATGACACCAATAGCTTAAAAAAGCACGAAAGTACCAAACAGCTTCTTCATTCCAATCTCGAGAAGGATCTAAAGCTTTTGGAGGAGTCATTCCCGGATGACTTGACAATCAAAAGTGGAGTAAAGCGTTTAAGACAAAGCTTATCAGTGCGTACAATTTATTGCTACAATATTTAATGAAATTAACAACTTTCGTAGTCGTTGTAGACGTCCAATAACAAGAGCTCAACTTATCACAAATTCTGGAAAAAAGAAGCCAAAACCATCAATAACTTGAGAGTGCAAGACCAGATAAGCAAAGTAGGAAGTGTACTACAATATGTTGGTGTAAATGCATATGACAGAACAATGTGCAAGGAAGGAATCAGATAGTGAGAAAAAATCAGGATAAAAAGAGTTGGATAACGGAAATGATGGTTGTATAATTCTTCAAAGAAGGCAACAGAGCAAGAGATTGAGGAAGATAACGGGAAGGTGTTTTATACATAACCCTAACAGGGATTCAAGACAGGCAAGAGAAATTAGTTCATTGGTGACTTCAGGTCTGACAGGAGAGAGACTAGGCAACAGAACGGGTAAAAGTATAGTGATAATTATTCATGCAAGATCTCAGGTACAGATTCATGACGAAAATCCAATGCATCGTTAAGACACATACTTGGGGCTATTGAACTGTTGAAGAAGACTATTTTAAACGAGAACTGCAGTTTTAAAACAAGTACCTATGGGAGGAGGAAGACTCAAGATCATTTCTGGATGCACTGAAGTATATTATATCCGGCTATGTGTTATCAAAATTACTAGGTACGAGTTCCAGTAGATTACATACCGAAAAGTCAACTAGGAGCTATCTATGAAACCTGCACAGATAGACTTTGAATATTTAGTTACTGAGGACAATACTTTCAGTGACGAACTGTTCAAAGAGTTGAGTCAATTTCAATACTAGTAAGTAGTGTTGCAAAAAGTGAATGTATCATGTTGAGGATTAATTTTTTTGATTTAGCACTGACGGAATTCGTATAAGAACCTATATCGACGATGAAAAAAGCAAAGAATTCAACAAAAAAAGCAATCGTTGTATGCTCTTAAAGATTCTAGAAAGAAGGTATCTGCCAAGTCCATGTTTTCTCAAACTATAACCTGTATACTCACCCCTGATCTGCAGTACATATTGATAATTTTCCCAAAATAAATAAGAGAAATGTGTCTGAGTCTACCTACTGTGGAGTTTTTAAGGATGTGGCAGAAATGGTTTTCTACGGCACAGGAATTCATATTGATGACGGAGAAATAGTGTCTAAATCCACCAAAAGAATGGCGATCTTGAACGAGTACCATCATAACGATTTCGGTAAGAGGATTAACCTTCTCGTCCATAGAAGTGCTTACAACATTGATGTAGAGCTCTGCGGCATCGAATTTAATACCAAAGACGCAAGCAACTCAACATTAATTTATCAGCAATTCAAGAATATCCGCATAAAATGACACTATATTGAACGACTTGATTGCCATTACAAATGAAGTATCAACTACTACTATTAACATAGATTGGATTGGGGCAACTGGGTACATATTCGAATTATTTAAACACAAAGATTATTACCCTGCGCATCATTTAGCCTCTTTGCATATCCCCAGCTTTTTATTGGATCTAGAAGAGTTCAAATTTACGTTAAAACACTTGTATTCTTGGTCCACTATTTGCGCTATTCTACTGGAAATGGATTGCTTAGCACATTCCCGAACCCTCTGATCACCTTGGTGAGCCCCTTCTCCATCACCTTCATCAAGTACAGCAACAATATTCAGATAATTGATTATCATCTCTTTTAACATATTTCTTATACATTTTCCCTTTGATCCCAAAAGGGTTTTTCAATCCCCCTTCATAAAGATCTGACTAGGGCAATGCAGCTTCAAAATGCTATGTGCTCATTGGTTGTAAAAATTTATTATTTGCTCAAAGTCAATCAAAATATAAAGTTGTCTTTTCTTGCTAACAAGCACAACTACGATATAATAGATATCAGCTCTTCTACCTCACCAACTATTACCCCTCAACGGTCACCTTTATTGTTACATCTGGGTGCCATTTAGTACTTTTCCTTCTTTAGTCGTCGAAACAGTAGCAGCTCTCACATCCACAACTTTTCATTTGTTGTCATAGTCAATTGGTTACGTATCAAGAGCAATGTTGGTGTACGAAGCATGGTGAACGTGCGTACAGATGAATCTTGAAATCTCGCTATTAAATCCATATGTGGGAAACAGTCGCATTTTTTAATTACTTTAAAGAGGAGTGAGAGACGTTCGCCTCACCACCCGAGGATTCCACCATGACAGCAATTCCTTTACGTATTGTCACAAATTCCATATCCATCCAACATTCGTTTTTTTAATATTTTTGCCCTTGTAATCTGTGCTATCAAGCCACGAGCTTTAATTTTTATGAGATTCTTTTTCGCACCATCTAAAAGTGATATTTTTGTTGTGGATGGCAAACGTTTTAAAAATGGGAATGATGACTTCGCAAAAATAGGCACGCTGTTCGTTGTATGTAAGAGAGGTCCGAATTGTTTTCTAAATGATTAATTGGGCATTTTCATACAACTTGAGATTGCAAGTTTGAAGAACTATGTGTCTTCTTCGGTTGTAGATACATCTTGGGTTATAGAAGCCAATTTTTCAAGTAAAATTTCACTGGGTTGTTCCCATTCTCAGCCTTATAATAGACGGGTGTGAGTCTGCCTTGAAATATTTTCGTGCAGAGAGACTTTGTCAACATCGTTCGTGATATAATTTATTAAGTAAACATCAGCGAATTCACGTAGGATGCGTTTCATCTTCAACAGGTTAACTTGAGCGAGTAATACAGCAAGTAATATGCTTGGCACGTTTGAAAAGAAGAGATCATTTCACAATGGGAACTTGGACATAACTCTTTATTGGGGAATGAAACATAATGAAACACATATGAGTTCAGTTGTGCAATAACATTTATAAGATAAAAGATAGGAAATTATCTCCAACGGAACACAACACCGCCAGCCTCTCCCTGCTATAAGAAAATTGATACGCGTCTTTCTTGAGCAAATCGCAATCGCAAAGTCATCTTTAGAAGTGAGTTTTCAGGACTACATAATAGTTTTCATTCACAGGAAAAAAAAAAACGAGTGGGTAAAGCGCTACTTCTAGTATCGAATTTAAGTATTACCGTTGATAATCAAATCTGCTAAAGTTCAGGAGGAAGCCAGAACCAGATGGAAGAACTCAATATTGAGGTGCTTCCAATAATTACTCCTGCTTGCGAGCGAATCGGTACAGGTCTTTCCAAGATAAATCTCCAAGGAAAGGTAATCAAAAGCTACTCCTGCTTACGAGCGAATCGGTACAGGTCTTCCTGAAGTAAAAGCACAACTGAAAGGTAGCTCCATGCTGACTTCCTCCGATCGCATGTCCCCACCACTCCCTTCTACGAGCGAATCGATACGGGTGTTTCTCGAACGTATTCGCAGGTGTAGAGTTGTAAGTCGGGAGTTGTTTGTATTGAAAAAGTTTCCACACCACATCTGCAAAATAGTTTTCATTCACCAAGAAAAAGGTAGAGTAAAGTGCTACTTCAAGTATCGTATCGAATCCGAGTATTACCGTCGATAATCAAATTTGACAAATTTCAAGAGAGAACCAGAACAAGATAGAAGAACTCTATATCGAGGTGCTTCCAATAATTAACCCTGCCTGCGAGCGGATCAGTACAGGTATTTATGAAGTGATAAACAACTGAAAGGCAGCTTCGTTCTGATCTTTCTGGAGTTTGCGTTTTCTCCACGGTGTTAGATCATGAGTTGAGATTCGGGTCAAAATGAATACAATTTTTGAATGTCTGGAAACAGCAAAATCAACTAGCGATAGACTCCGTGTAGTGTAGGTCTTATTTCCGTACTTGAAAATTTATAGGAAGAGAACAATCTTGAAGTTAGACATCCAAATGATTGGATTAAGAGAGCACCCCTTATTTCACCCTGAGATTCGTTGATTGGTTAAAATAAGCATTATTTTCGAGTTGTGACTTCTAGATCGTTGTTTGTAGCTAACGTCATTATTTATTTTAACCAATCAACGTATCTCGGGGTAAATAAGAGGTTCCTTTAAGTAGGTAAACTTTTTTTTCTTCTTTTTTAACTAACAAACTTGAGCATTAAGATTTCGGATGTCAGGATGTGCGGTTTCTCGAGTCAAGTGTTCCCTCCCCTGGGGAAGGACCAGAGGTCTGGATGTCAGGATGTACTGGAACATTTTTGGGGGAACTACCTCTTGGGGGAAGAGTCTTATGTTCAGTCTGTTCTAGTGTAGAATTTATGGTTGCTCTGGATGTCAGGATGCACTAGAACTTTTAAATCTACTCTCTTGGGGAAGGAGTTAACGTAAATACAGAGAAACACACGCCTGGATGTCAGGATGCACTTGTTTGCCTCTACTAGGTTCGCTCTCTCCTGGGGAAAGGTATGTAGATCTGGGGGTTCCTTTTTGGGATTAGGCATACTTTCACCTTCTCGCTGGTTAATCCTGTTAATCTCAAACGTAGTTTTGAGAGACTAAGAAAAGTATTTAACCCCCCCCCCCTTCTCATTCATCTTTACTTGAATTCTGATTAGCATATCAATAAACCCATTTTAATCATTATGAACTACTGTGACATTTTTTCAAAATTGCTGGTACTAATACTCATACTATGTTGGAACGAGATTTCATATCAAAGTTTACAAATGGCTTTGCATACTCCGTTTATTAGTCTGTTGGAGTCTTTCTTTTTTTGTTGACGGCAAGGCCAACAGGCTCGAAGGGGGCAAAAAGAAAGGTTTGAGGGCCCTTTGCTTCGTCGCCAAGAACGTCCTCCAAGTGCTTCACTGTCTTCTCCAGAATTCTAGAGACAGCATAGCATTGCTTGAGAGCTTTTGGAAGCAAGCGGGGAACCTCTCTAGCCAACGTAGGCATTTTTATTCTGTCAGATGAACAGACCAAGCCAATTGAACCTTTTTCAAACGTCATAATACTAGCCGTGAAATAAGTACCTATTGTAAAGAGCGTCAATTACATGCATGTGAATTTTCTACTTTGGTGAATTACCACTAATCACAAAGCTAACGAGCTTGATATTATGGGGGCTAGCAAGGGTGTAATCTCTCATGATTTTGCCGCAGAAACTCCTCAACATCTTTGGGGTTTTCATTCTTTTTTCATTCATTTCTTTGGTACCATTAGTACCGTTGTCTGTGAGCCCAATTTCCACACAGGCCAATTCATTTTCGCCGTACTTGAATACAAGATCCGGGATATCTCCAGGGATCTTTCTGTCGACTTTATCATTGGAGCTCATTCTTCTTGCAGCGTTTTTGTCATCCGAAGATGCTTTACTACCGGTAGTGCTTATCTGTGAATTAGTACACCAGAAACCAGAAAGAATGAAAAAACGATACTTACAAATCAGTAAGGGTTTCACTGAGTACTTTTGAGTACTTGATGAAACTGTACATTTCATCAAACAGCGTCGACTCACTCGAAAAAGAACGGGCAGTGCTTGCTCCATAGAATAGCTCGCTATAGTCAAGGATGCTTTTGACTAGCCAGTGCTCCTGGGGATTTTTGAATCTGCTGAAGCTGAAATCTAGATAAGCCCTTTCAATCTCTTCTGCGTTGAACTAGAAATACATATAAATAGTAAGTATAGTGATAGTTTTTATAGGCAGGCTGTAAGTTCCATACTTTTCCCATAAGCTTGCTCAGTAACTCATTCATACTTTCTGGAGCCTCGAACTTCAAATCGTTTTGGCTGCTGGCATTTACGATTTCTTCAATTTCTTCCTTCGTGAAAATATCACTTAATTCATCATCTGTACAGCCCCTATCATTCATACATTCTGTCCACAGTAAATGGTAACATTAATAAGCTTTAATGCAATCTTGGTCACACTACGTGTTAATTAATTTTCAACACCTACTGCTCGTAAGAAAATGTTCTCGCCTCATTATAAAGGACGTCTTCAACGGCTCTTCCGGACCTGAGTATCCACTTTTTTTCTATGCTTTCATGTCTCTGGTCAATCATAGCTCTGTCACTATCACTTAACACTTTTTGGTAGCTAAGCGACGAGGTTGATGCCGTTGATGTGGAGCTTATTGATGCTGTGGATATGGTGTTGGTTGTTGCTGTTACTGTGGTGTTGGTTTTGCTTGATGTGATCTGAGATTTGTTTTGGGATTCATCACCATAAACCCTTTTAAGCTCACTCTCGATGATCTCGCCCCATATATCACTTGTACTACTTTCTACTCTTAAATTGAGTTCTTTGGTAGCAGCTCGGAATTTTCTCCTCCATTGGCTTTGAAGTCATCACCGTCAAAGCTACTTATAATAAACGATTTTGAAGATAGAATGAAATTATTCCACTCAGCACTGTTTTCGGATCCAGATTGATTTTTTAGGATATTTAAAATTTCTATAAGGTGTTAAAAATCAGCTCTTTAAAATTTATTTAATACGTATCAGATATGTACCTTGTTGAAGGTTAGAGGAAGGCATTATGAGTAAAGCAAAAGAAATGAAGTAAAAAAAAAACAAGGGAATCCCTTTTTTACAAATATCTTTGCCATACGTTACACCAATTTCATGACAATCGTACACCAAGAGGTGAGCATACTCTCATTAAACTCCAATACGTATCGCTCCTAAAAAGTAATCCTGCCCGCTACACTCTTTCAAAAAAGTTGCAAAAGTGATCTCTCGAAGTGTGTTCTCCAGAAAGCAATTTTGCTTTCCTTGTGTTGTAGGAAAAAGCAAACATAAAACTGGAGAGGGCTTAATTAACATATTTACATAAGCAAAACAAATGGTAAACAGAACCTCCTTAAAAATATGGCACCCATAAAGAGAGTGCTTTCCATTTGTAGTAAAGAGTTGCGTTTCACATCTTCTGGGTGTGAAAACTACTCCCAATATACTACATATGAGAGATAGTGTTCCATGGACAAAAGTTCTAAGGCAATAGAGTTGTAGTACATATGCGGCAGCATCATTGACTAATGTGCCTCTTTTGAGACGCCTAAACCTGAACAGTGCTTTCTCAATTCCTTGTACCTCTCATTCCACCGCAAAAAAGCTGAAAGATCCACTATTCCACCCAATTACTACTTGAGTTTTTGGTTTCACTGCGTTTATTTATTATGGTTTTTTATAGGAAGAGAGTCTGCCAAATCCAACAAGGAGAGCAAAATCAGTTGTTGCAGTGAAAGCAAACAGTTTCACTTTCTTTGCATAGATGCCTCTTCTTTTAATTAATTGCAAAGTGAAGCGCCAATTACTTGAAAAGAAAAGTTGCAGTGGAGCTGGGAAGTATTGGTCGATTCAGAAAATAAATTACATAGTAACTGTAAAAAAAATATTTGGGCTTACTTTTTGAAGGCATTGATGAAAAACCAAAAATTTGAATGGTTCATCGATATCTCAAAAGTATGCCTGGAGTAAATGCTTACCTGCATTACATGGCTAAAGCGATAACAAAGACCGAGAGATTACAAAGTCGACTTTCCTTTGAATTTTGGGTGGCGTTGGTCAAATCTTCTGTAATAATATAATATTTTCTAAAATTTAGAGCGGTTGCCAAGTCTCAATTCCATATCTATGTTTGGTGAGAGTTGTTGCTTCTCCTTGATAGCAGGCAGCGTTCGTACACCTATAGCGTAATGCATAAGGCATAGGGCATAAGGGCATAGGAGTCATAGGAAGCAGGTACATGGTAATAACAAAAGAGAGGGAGGAGCAAAGGAAAGGAAAGAGACAAGACAATATGTAGAGAGGAAAGAGACAAAAAAGAGAAAATATTAGACTATCTCAATTCACGGAAATGAAGTCGCATAACTCCAGATCGGTTACGCTTTTTTCCCCACTTGGCATTATTGCCAATTGCAATATCTGGGATGATGTTTACAACAGTCTTGGACTTGATAAGAGTTATCAATGTATCGTAGAAGGACTCTGCATCAGTTAGGTGTCCACTTGGTACGTAATTAGCCATGAGTGTGTTATGGGCTGTTCGATAATAAAGGCTTGATAGATTTGGTCTTCTTGTATTTACAATACCAATGATAAGTTTTGCGGTGATGGCGTGAAGCTGAATGTTCCTTTTCTTGATTCAACCCGAGACAAATATCCTCAAGCAAAGTATTAAATATGGTTTCTGTGATAAGTTCAATTACTGCTATGGTTCGGTGTCAATATAGTTCTTTCAAATGTTCAATAATCGCTTTTAAATCCAATTCCAATTCGTTGTTAAAGTAAGTAAAGTATTCACAAAGATTATATTCAAAGTAAATCCTGATCTTATTTAATTTCAACTTCCAATTCAACCGGCATCAAAGAAGTGATCAGTTGGATCTCAAAGCACCGTTGATGTAAGATTAATCTGAGTCATTTGGTTGCGCTGGTAATTATGTTTAAATGTGGATGAAGAGGCCCAGTTTCCCAGAGTGACAATATGATCCAAGATCAACAGCCCAGACGAAGCCAGGGAGCTAATAGTTATACCAGATTCCGCAGTACAGAGTTGTATGAATTCCCTATGAAGCCATGTTAAGAGGGCAGTAGATGATAGTAGTGGTTGTTTAATCACATTAGATTTCACAAAGAGCTGCTATGATATACAGAAGATCGAGCATCTAAACCCGAATGATTGCGAAGAGCCTTGAAATATTGCACTGGACACAGTTCAACGTCGGAGACATGTGGTTGTATGGTAAATGGTTTGATACTTTATTAGTAATATCTAGATCATTTTTCCAAAGAAGAAAAGAAACCATGTTCGATATGGCGATGTAAATGTAAATGTAAAGAAATTAGTTCAAGGTCGAGCTTCTTCGAAAGATAGGTGGGCGAGTACGCTATGAAAAGAGACTAATGTCTCAGTAAAATTTGCTTTTTGGCATTCGTGGCAGATTTTTGACGTTTTGGGTCAACACGGTGATCCATGGAATGGCGGCCATCGGATGAAGCTCTTGCAAAGAAATGAATCTTGATGCCTCCGTATGCTTGCGTCTTGAATAAGCCGTAACGGCCAATACCGTTCTCGGAACACTCCTTGTATGCAAAACCTCCAATATTTTGGACATGAGCGTAAACGTCTTGCCTGTAATACGCTACTTTTGCACGATATGAAGGAAAAAAGACATTTATAAGTGGGCTGGAAGAAGGACCGGTAAAAATGGATACATTCTGCAAATGAAGGTTTTGTTTACGTCCACAGGCGTGATGTTGGTGGCCAAGTCAAAATAGACATTTTGCCTGACAAAAAAATCCAGCAAATCGGGAAAAAGAGTTTTGATTCCGTCTACACCACCGCGAACATCGTAGGATGCCTTCAGACCATGGGCGTAAGATCCAAAGTACAAGCCGTCAAAATGTTGCAAAAGAGGATTGCTGTCGTCTAATGGACGCATCGCTGAAACCCAGGGTTGCACCCAGGCTGCTTGCAGCAATGTTGGCCTAGGATGAAATTGACCAGAAGATGACTTGATGACCCTATATTTCTCAACTTTGTACGAGAAAGGCAAGGCGGAATGGTTCTCAAATGGAATAGATGACTCTAACGCAGGAACAATAACCTGGTTAACGAATCTCTCTTGTACTTCGGGACTTATCCCCGAAGTATCTTGTAACAATTTTGGCAAAAAAAATGTTGAGCTATAGAGAGTATAAGAAGATCAGTTACTGTACTTGATGAATTGACATAATTGCACATACCGTATTCCTGTTGTTCAAGCCATATTCCCCTACATTCATGTTGGAAATTTTGCGCATAGGTTTGCTGTCGAATGATATACCCGTGCTTTTCGCAATCAAACTAGTATCCATAGGGTAACAAAAAGAGTTGAACGGGGTGTTTGCCGGTATTTGATCGCCTTTTCTTCCTCCACTTTTGATCGCGATGATTATAGATCTTTCCCTCGCTCCAGGTGTTACCTTCTTCTCCCGGACCCTCTCGCTCGTCCTCTGCATAATTTCACAAACTCGGGAATCGACAACAGCGTTACTTTTATTGTACATAAGTGTTGATGTTAATGCGTGCAAGTTATTATATTAAGAGATGAATATCAGTGATACCTTTTTCAAAGAGAGTGGGAAAATCAGAGCGCGCTCAGACGACGATAAAGGAGCAGGACCTGCGGAAGAGGAGCTGATAGCAGCAACGGTAATAGTATAGCAACGATCAAGCTGTAAGCCAGTGTAATGTTGAGATTGCATTCAAAGGCTGTCAAGAAGGAAGGAATTTAAGTGTTGTAGCGAGACCTTTCGTACCTGATGACTTTATAAAGTCTAATATTCAATCAAATTCTTGACTAAAATAACCAACTTCAAAACTCCAGAGAATCGTCGAGTAAAATAGTGAAAAAAGGGGGGAAAGTAAGGACACGTAATCATACACTCTCATCTCGTCATTACGAGTATCGAGTTATGTGTTCTTGATGCAGAAAGCAGGAGAATCAACTCAGAAAGTGCAAGACAAACCCGGAAAAATGATTTTTGCGGAGGAAAAAAAAACTTATACATTTAATTTTTAAGGTGCAATTTTAGTCTTTTTCTTCCATAATTACTATGCTGCCCTGGGGTAGCTGCATTAACGAGTTGAAGCACAGTTGTTACTCGGGCTTACTTCCTTTAATGTCAAGTACAACTACTTCACATAATAGAGTAATTGAGTCAATTATGGCCTTGATCTGGTTGCATGATTGGCTTGATTTACTTTCATCTCTATTTTATGTGTAGTGTAATTAAGTCAAGTATGGCCTTCATCTGGTTGCATAATTGGCTTAATTTACTTCACCTTCACTGTAAAAGTGGTACATATCGACAATGTGTACTATTATTGTTATAAATTGTGGGATCAGAGGGAGTATCATTAGAGAGACTGGTAACCTTTCTAATGTACGGCTGCAACTAATGGATTATTACGATCAGTTAGAGCAAGTTCATGGTTACTTGTTTTGATCACGTTAGTTGATGGGCAATCTTCTAACGTACATACTATCTGTAATTATGGTGAAAGGTAGTAGATATGATAGTTGCAGCTGGTTGATCATATGTTTACAAGTTGTGACATTCTTGTAATAATGATCTAGTTGAAGGATTGGCAACCTTTCAACTTACCTGACTACTATACAGCGAATAGTAGTTAATGTCACAGTAGAAACTGAGGGTTATAATACAAGTCGTTGAGCTCTTGTATTAATTGCGTTGTGGCGAGGTATCGAAAGTATTAGTGTAGCCTTCGTGGCTATGATATACTGAGAACAAGCCTTTGTCATTGAACTTGTTTCTTCGGGAACACTTTCTATACAGCTACTATTCTGTCGACCGATGGTGATTCATTCATTGACGTTTGGTAGTTGTTTATGTAACAGTGGCATCAAAGGGAGTTTTTTTTTTATTGATTGGGCTATATGCCTCACCAGGTAAGGTTTGTTTCTTGGAATGTATCTTACGCGCTGAAGATTAGATACAAGAGCTGGCTTTTTTTCCATACGGCTAATGACCGAGGATAAGGAAACTTTTCTTCGTTTCAGTGTGGCCTCTGCCTATTCACGAGTAATTCAGCAGTCGTCGAAAAAAAGTTGGTTCTACAGTGTTTAATATAGAGGCACCCCTCCTTGTCGATTAGTGTAAATTTGTAGTCTGGTAGTCTCATGGTCAAGAGTTCCTTAAGCTTAATTGTAGTGACGAGTTTGAAAGTATGTGGTGGCTTTCTTACGAAGCATTTGGTCCTCTGGGATTCTTAAGGAAAACGGGTACAAACAGCATTGGAGTACGTCGATTGAATAATCGTCTACTTTATAGTGCTCATGGACTACTGAATCTACATTTTTACCCGGCAACAATGTATTTACATTTGAATGTATTTCGGTGTTTGTGCATGCGAGGCTATAGCCCTTTTGGTCTTTTGGAGTGCACTTGGTGTATTCTTTTTGATTGTTTTCTGGCTTTAAATGAAAATAATGAGGATCTGCAAGAGACAAACTTCCCCGTAGTCAGATCTGGAAACAATCGCTTTACAATAAAGTGATTGGCTAGTGTGTCTCATACAAACTCTATTTTATTCTTTCCTCAACTTGAAATGTGCTAAATAAAATGACGATTCTTTACTTCCATTCGAACTGAATCATTACAAAACGTAAAGGTGTGCTACTAGTTTTTTCACCGGACGACCATATTTGGAAATTCATGCGCACTACCAATTTTCATAATTTGGTGAGGCGAAATCATTTGAGAGGGTAGTCTTGAAGTCAAAGTAGCCTCAATCATGGGTTGTGCATCTTGCATTACAAGTTCGAGCTAATTTGAAGTATGTATAATGATACAGACGGAAGTCGATACCTTTTTTTTTTTTCGTTTTGAACAATAGTGTCTATTTTCATACGACTCAGGAACATGTCTCTCAAAGTGAGAGAATTTGGGAGGTATCTATTTTTGAACTCTTGAAGCTCTAGACTACCGCTTTAAATGATCGTTACAGCATGTCTTGTGAATCTGGATAAATTCTAAGGATCTTCATAAATCTTTAAACGCTTGATCACTACTATATAACCAAGTATACTACCTCAAGTGTATGACAAATGGCAAACTTTTCAATTGGATCCAAGATACGTACCTCGATCGATTAGAGTGCGAAGTTTCAACCTTTGGTTTCTTGCAAAAGTCTTTTGAGCGTATTTCGTACGTTGCACAAATACATCTTGAGAATATGAGTCGATTCGGAAGACCTCGATTATCGGCATATTAGGCGCGAGACCACTGCTAAGCGGGTACAGGTATGAGCGAAAAAAATCAATTCGCATTTTCATGTAAAACTGATACTGTCATGGCTTAGGGCTGTAGTAGAGAACATCTTTTGCAAATATAAATCGATTTCGAAGTTTTCAATGTTTAGCAGAGGACCATCTTGGTTGGCTAAAGGGATACTGTAGCACTTCTAAGCAGAAATCTCTCTAAGCAGAATGTTAATATCAACTTCCACAATGCATTTCCCAAGAGTCTTTTTTCAACTTGTAAGCAGATTTGGAAGATGTTGTATTTCCGTGTACATACCTTAGGTACATAGAGGCTCACTGCCGGGCAGGCGGGATATACAAACTTGCATGGCTATATTAGGCAAAGACATGAAATTCTATTTTTCTCTTTCATGTAACCCAGCCAAGTCTTACATTTGCTTGGAAGTTGTGCTGCAAGACTAAGCAAATTTGAGGCTATAAATTTTTTGACGGGTAGGTGCCTTGCCTACTAAGGAAACACAACGGCTGTAGGGTAAGATGTTTTGGTCTTAATTTCTAGTTTGAGCTCTTTTTTCAAGTCTTGCATATCCAAAGAGCCTGTAGTAAAAGTGTAGATGTATTTGGGAGACGAGCTGTTATAGCTATGATGTACTGAGAACAAGCCTTTGTCATAACTTGTTTCTTCGGAAACACTTTCTATACAGCTACTATTCTGTCATCCGATGGTGATTCATTCGTTGGCGTTTGGTAGTTGTTTACGTAGGACGAGGTAGCGAAAGTATTAGAGTAGCTGTTATAGCTATGATGTACTGAGAACAAGCCTTTGTCATAACTTGTTTCTTCGGGAACACTTTCTACACAGCTATTATTCTGTCATCCGATGGTGATTCATTCGTTGGCGTTTGGTAGTTGTCTATGTAAAGTTGGCATCAGAGGGTTATAGTGCAGCTACTATTCTGTCGACCGATGGTGATTCATTCGTTGGCGTTTGGTAGTTGTCTATGTAAAGTTGGCATCAGAGGGTTATAGTGCAGCTACTATTCTGTCATCCGATGGTGATTCATTCGTTGGCGTTTGGTAGTTGTCTATGTAAAGTTGGCATCAGAGGGTTATAGTGCAGCTACTATTCTGTCATCCGATGGTGATTCATTCGTTGGCGTTTGGTAGTTGCTTTGAATTTAAGTCGCCCCCTATCACATTTTGTACATCTGTAGCACATGCCTTGAAAACATCAGTGAATTTAGGAGACTTTAATTTTCGGACGTTCAGGAGCAGATGACCACTGCGAAGCTGATTTTGACTGACCGATCTTGGGCGAAAATGTGGCGTCTTTGATTTTCACATTTCGGTGGCTCTATCAGTTCTTGTGGATTCCTAAAAGCTTCTGTTGTGAAAAGGAGCGGAATTGAGGGGATTTGGTCTTGGCGGAAAATCACTGCTAAGCTGGGCAAGAGCTTTGACTGAGGTGAACAAGCATATTACTGTTTGGGCGGAATACCTTGATCTCTCAATTTTGTTCAAATTTGAAGGACAAGCTATCATAATGCATAAGAATCGAATACACTGCTAAAAACTTGAAAAGCAAAACTTGATTTTTTGCTTAAAATTACCGGATATCCTTAGTCAGTCGTATTTCCCAGCTTAGCAGTGGCCAGCCACCTGAGATCTGCCAAAAATTCATGTCTTTTAAATTGGTTCATACTTTCAAAATACGTTCTACGGAAATGCAAAAACATGCTATAACAACTTTGACGCAAAAAAGAAAGGATGATTTTACCCGCCTAATTGGCACTCCTTTATAGCTAACCTGCCCTGGGAGTCTCCGCCCAAAAGATGGGAAAACATTGAGATCCTTGAAAAACGACTGCACTTTCACGGTACGTTCCATGAAAGCACCTGTTTTAAATAAGCTAATAGCATCAAAAAAATCAAAAAAATGAATTGCCAGATCTTTGTATAAAGTTATCAATTACCCCCAGACACACCCCAAGTGTAGAACATGGCAGTAACTTTCCGCCGTAAATCTACATCCCTGAAAATTTCTTAAACATGAAGAATACGTTCCTGACATGTGCAAGACTTAATTGTGTCGTTTAAACTCGCAAAAGAAAGTTTAATGCTTTTCACCCTACATCACTATGCCTTCCCAGCCTATGCAGCGCTGTTACACTGCCCACATTGTGCGAAAATTCAACTCCTCCGAAATCCTCCCATAATTTTAGGGTGAATTTGCCAGATGTATAGAACTTGATTGAGGTGCGTTGCTTAATAAAAAATACCCACATATTTCTCGCCTAGAGCCACCACACACCCCCGCACTGTTAAAATTTACAGCTTAACGCTAGCCCCCCCTAAGACCGGCCCAAAATCAATATCACCCAAATGCGTCTATAATTTCAGAGATGACTTCTGGGATGTATAAGACTTCATCTAGCTGCTTCAACTTACAAAAATAAACTATAATTTTTTCGCCTGAACTTACTACACCTTCCCCCGCCCCTCTGCCCCGCTAAACAGCTATAGCGCTTGCCTTAGTAATGCGTTACCGCCAAAATCCACAACTTTCAAAGTCACCGAAATTTCTCAGGTGTACACGCAGGGAGTGCTGGGCGTATCTGGAGCACCTGCGCGTTAAAACAAAAAGTCTGACATTTTTCGCCTGGAAGTGCTATTTTCCCTCAGTAAGGTATAGCACTAAATTTCAGGCGAGAATATCCAAGCTCTGTTTTTTTGAATTTGAAGGGTACAGATGACTCCAGTGGCTCATAAGAGATTGTCTTTGGAATGTAAAAAAAAGAACGGAAGCCGTTGGCTTTTTTGCGTGGACTCACCCCTCAACCGGGCGCGATGACAGGCTGAGAGATACAGCACTCACAGGCGAAAAATGCTAAAGCCTGTTTTTCAAATGTAAGTGGCTCAATCAAGTCTTGTACATGCAAAAAGCCACTTCCGAAAGCTTGAACGAATTTGAGGGATGCTAGTTTTTTTGGCCTAAGATGGGGGATTGCATCACTAAGCTGAGGTTTATCACCTACAGCGATATAGACCAGAAATATATAAGCGAGAATTTCAATTTTGAGCGCCACAGTCAAGTCATATACATCATAAAAGGTTACTCTGAAAGTATGAATGAATTTGGGAGATATGGATTTTCCCCTGGAATACCTTAGCTGGGAGGCCAACTTTAAGCGGGATTGTCCCACTGACTAGGAAAAGTGCAGCGGAAAAATATTGAAATTCGAGCTCAGCGGACTCAATTTCAAAAGTGTGCGGAGCTAGGCCGAGTAGGCGCAACATGGTAGGCGGAAATCATTGATGCTTAATTTTTAAACTAAAGTGTTCCAATTGACTCTAGCACATCCCAAGAGCGGGTATTGAGAGTATGAACAAAATTCAAGCGTTCCAATTTTTTGGCAGAAAGAGCTAGCTTTAAGCTGAGTAGCCTGTTTAACCAGGGAATATATAGTGGTGTTAGGCCAGATTTCCAGAGTTCATTTTTCTGATCTGAAATATGCATTCAAGTCTTGCATATCAGTAAGATCTATTGTCAAAGTTTAGGATAATTAGAAGGTGTCAGTTTTTAACCCATTATAATTAAGAGGCCACAGAAAAGGCTGGGGACGTTTATAATGTAGAGGCGCGAGGTAGTCCCAGGTGAATATGTAAATCAAATTTTTATTTTTTAATTTAGAATGGTCCAGTTGACTCCTGTGCTCCGTGAGACCTCACCTTTGGAATATAAAGAAAATCGGAAGACTTTGAATTTCGGCAGGAATCCTTGCCTTACCTGATCACCGCGCCCGGCCGGGGACGACAGCAATCAAAGGCGTAAAATACCAAAGCCTGTTTTCCGATTTTGAATGGCTCAATCAAGTCTCGTATATCCCTAAAGACATCTCGAAAAGTTTCAACGAATTTGAATGATGCTGATTCTTGGCCCATCTTAGGCTCAGTTCCCAGCTAAGCTGGAGGTTTTTACCGGGGAACTTGGTAGTGGATTTGGGCGTAAAAACCAACATCTTCCAATTTGGTCCATAATCCTCCCATAATTTTACTAGTTGACTCCTGGGCTTCGTGAGACCTCACCTTTGGAATATAAAGAAAATTGGAAGACTTTGAATTTCGGCAGGAATCCTTGCCTTACCTGATCACCGCGCCCGGCCGGGGACGACAGCAATCAAAGGCGTAAAATACTAAAGACTGTTTTCCGATTTTGAATGGCACAATCAAGTCTCGTATATCCCTAGAGTCATCTCGAAAAGTTTCAACGAATTTGAATGATGTTGATTCTTGGCCCATCTTAGGCTCAGTTCCCAGCTAAGCTGGAGTTTTCACCGGGGAACTTGGCAGTGGGTTTGGGCGTAAAACCAACATCTTCCAATTTGGTCCATAGTTTCAGAGATGATTTTGGGGACCTATAAGACTTGATCGACCTGATCAAACTTGAAAAATAAATTGTAGATGTTTCGCCTAAAACTGTTACTCCTCAGGTAGCTGCAGATGTTAGCTTAGCAGTACTATTTCCCCCAAAATTTGGAACACCTGAAATTCGCTCATACTCTCAGGACCCGCTTCTAGGATGTGATAGAGTCAACTGTAGCACTTGAGAGCGATCAAAAAGCGTAAGCAATTTTCCGCCTAGATTCACTATGGTTCGCGGTTCAGCTAAGGTGCCTGGCTTAGCAGAGGCATTTCAGCCAAAAACTGAGTAGGTTTTAAATTTATTTTAAACTTGTAGGGCAGGCTCTCCGCATGTGTAAGACGTGATTAAGATCACTAAAACAAATAAACTGTGTTTTCGCCCTCGCCGCGCCTGGGAAGCCTGTCACTGGGCATACCTAGGAATTTGAGTCCGCTGAGCTTGAATTTTTTGGTTCTTTTCTACTGCCAGCTGGAAGATCCGGCTTAACAACAGCCACCCGCCTAGGTTGCGCCACCCGAAAACCATCATCTCCCAAACTCGTTCATACATTTACAATAGCCTTGTATGATGTGTAAGACTTAATTGAGCCGCTAAAAAATGAAATTTTTGCTTAGATGTTATTCGCCTATATTACTGTAGCTGAAAACCTCAGCATAGCAATGCCTACGAAAGTCAAAAACTAGCATCTCTCAAATTTGTCCAAACTTTCAGAGATGATTTTAAGGATATACAAGACTTCATTTAACCACTTAAATTGGGAATATAGGCTTTGATATTTTTTGGCCTATGATAACTATAGTCCCTCAGCAGGGTGCGGAGACAAGGTAAGGCAAGGATTCCTGCCGAAATTCAAAGTCTTCCGATTTTCTTTATATTCCAAAGGCGAGGTCTCACGAAGCTCAGGAGTCAACTGGACCATTCTGAATTAAAATCAGGAATTTGATTTTTTTTGCCTGGGACTACCTCACGCCCCTACATTATCAACATCCCCAGCTTTTTCTGTGGCTTTCTACTTATGATGGGTCAAAAACTAACACCTTCCAATTCACCTACACTTTGCAATAGATCTTATTGATATGCAAGACTTTAACTGAAGTTTCAGATCAGAAAAATGAACTGTGGAAATTTCGCCCAAGATCATCATGTATCCCATGGTAATCCTGGCTAACCAGCTTAGAGCTACACCTTTCTGCCCAAAAATAAATACTCTTGTATTTCGTTCATACTCTCAATACTCGCTCTTGGGATGTACCAGAGTCGATTGCAACACTTTTGCTCAAATACTGAGCATCAATAATTTCCGCTTACCAAGTTGCGCCTACTTCGCCCAGCCTTCACACACTAGTCCGCTGAGCTTTAATTTTGAATATTTCCGGCAGACTGTTCCCCAGCCAGTCGGAGGGTCCGGCTTGGTGGCGGCCTGTCATCCAAGACGCACCGCCAAAAATCAATATCGCCCAAATTCATTCATACTTTAAGAGTAGAGTTTTATGATGTATATGACTTGATTGAGGTACACGAAATCAAAATTCCCGGTTAAATATTTCTCGCCTATATCACTGTTGGTGGCAAATCTGAGCTTAGCGGTACAGTCCTCCACCTTAGGCCAAAAACTAGCATCCCTCAAATTCGTTCAAACTTCCAGAAGTGACTGTTTGCATGTACAAGACTTGATTGAGCCACTTACATTTGGAAAACAGGCTTTAGCATTTTTCGCCTGTGGGTGTTGTATCTCCCAGCCAGTCATCGCGCCCGGTTGAGGGGTGAGTCCACGCAAAAAAGCCAACGGCTTCCAATTTATTTTATATTCCAAAGACAATGTCTTTGGAGCAACTGGAGTTGATTGTACCCTTCAAATTAAAAAAAAAAACAGAGCTTGCATCTTCTCGCCTAAAATTCATTGGTAATACCTGACTGAGGGAAAATAGCACTTTACAGGCAAAAGGCATCAGAGTTTTAGTTTTATCGCGTAGGTGCTCCATTTACGCCCAGCACTTCCTGGAAGTACATATACCAGGAGACTTTGGGTATGCAAATTTAAAAGTTATTGATTTCAACGGTAACGCATTATTTAGCTTGGTGCTATGGCTGGCCGGCTGGCGGGGGTGGGGAAGAGGCATAGTAAATTTAGGCGAAAAAATCATATAGTTTATTTTTCAAGTTGAAGCAACTTCGATGAAGTCTTATATATCTCAAACGTCATTTCTGAAATTATGGACAAATTTGGGTGACATTGATTTTTGGACCATTTTAGGGGGAGGGCAAGCTTTAAGCTGGGGCTTCTCATCAGCGGAAAGATCGCAGTGAATCTAAGCGCAAAATATCAAGACGTAATTTCCAAGTTTGAGTGCCTTAATCCAGTCCTATACACCATAAAAGGCTGCTGTTAAGGTATGAGTAAATTTAGGGAAATGTTGATTTTCGGCTAAGCATCTTGGGTGGGAGGCCATTGTTAGGCGGGGTCTCCCTTCTGGCTGGGTAACGACTCAATTTCAAAAGTGAAGGGGATGCTGGGGTGAGTAGGCGCAATTTGTTAGGCGAAAACATCACCATTTTTGTTCGAGCTGTAGTAATCCGAGGCAAGCTTTACACATGCTAAATGCTTGCCGCGAAGGTCCAAAACAAATTTAAAACCTACTCAGTTTTTGGCTCAGATGCCTTTGCTAAGCTAAGCCAAACACCTTAGCTGATCAACGAAACATAGCGACTTTAGGCGGGAAATTGTTGACGTTTTTTTATCGCTTTCAAGTGTTACAATTGACTCTTATAGATCCCAGGAGCGTGTCCTAAGAGTGTGAGCGAATATCAGGTGTTAAAATTTTTGGGCGGGCAAGTGTAACCGCTAAGCCAGACACCGCGAGACATATACAGGCGAAATTTTCAAGGTTCACTTTTTTTTCCGAATTAAATTGCTATCTCGCATATTGTTTATCCCTAGAAGATATCCTGAGCATACGTATGAGTGAATATGAGAGACATCAATTTTTGTCTGGGCATAGATGGAACATCGCTGGTCAGCTAGTGCCCTGAATACCTGAGATGGGTGTTATGTTTCCAGGCCGAAAAATCAAACTTTTTCGTTATGTTTGGGTACTTCTGTCTAAAATAAGATATCATAAAAGTCAAGCACAGCCTTAAATAACTGGCCAAGATCATCCTGTGATCAATTGTGTGGTAGTTTGTGGGATAAACAAATACCAGATGTAAATTTCCTCCCTACATAAACCTACTAATTTCAAACGAGTCAAAATATTTCTACTGAATAAAAGATACATTGAAGTTTATTCAATTTAACTACCATGCCTTTATTGAAATACGCATGTTCATATGCATGAGCCTCGCAAACTTCTGATGTGAACTAGAACATAAGCTTATGTAACTCCCGTCAGAAGAGGTTGTATATTTGCCTTTGACAAACGACTTATTGTTAGAATCTCCAAACAAAGTACATACACAGCTTCTGATGAGTAGGTTGGGCGTTGCATGGAAACTGCCTTATGACTATTTGAATTCTGCTAATCAAGCCCTCTCCAATTTGATATGTATATGCTTTTAAGCACAACAAGAGGGAAGCAAAAGTGCTTTTTGGAGAACAAAATTCTTTGCAACTTTTTTGAGAGAGTGTAACGAGCATAATTACTTTTTAGAAGCGATACTGACGTTTAATGAGAGTACCCTCACCTCTTGGTGTACGACTGTGATCCAGTGAGGCTGGGAAATATCGATTAATCCCTAATACATGAACTGTTTTTTGGCTTTCGTTGAAATTCAGTGTGCCAGAGTCCACTGCATCCAACGATTCAAGGTACAATTCTGAATGCATAGCTTCAAAAACATTAGCTCTTTCATTGCCTTTGCCAAGTCGGGAAACATACTAAGGGAAAACGTCTTTGAAGCCATCCATGGTTTTCAGATCGTAACTGTGAGTAGCCAAAATATCGTTTACATCAAGGAGACCGTATCCATACATTTCTTCGGTGGTTGAACCAGGAACTGCATTATTTTAAATTGTTCTGATTGTACAAAAATTGTAGTACTGCTTCAAATCTACTTAAGTTTGGGTGGAAAGAGGTTACTACTTAGTGATGCAAAATGACTGTCTCGAGCGGCTTTCTGGCCTCTTTTGCTTCCAACAGCCTATTTAGAGCATAGTCTTTGTCATCGAAGCATGGGGGGAAATTCGATTCCAGAGTATGAGGACGTTGTCAGTGCGGAGGAGAAGACCAAGTCAGAATCCTCCGATTTTATTGGCTAGAAAAAATTACGTCGACGTCACATTTTGGGATTTGTGGGTTGAGCCTGGCCTGGCTATAATAAAAAACAATTTGAAATTGCCGCCTCCGCTTTCTTGCTGTAGTGAGTCTTTCAATTACAACAAACACCCTACTCGTAAGTATCTCACAAAGTCGAAGCCACAACTTGTTTAATTTACTGATCTTGTTATAATCAACTTTTTATCAATTATCCTTTGTGCTGTACATTTCACTTTTTCAACTCTTTACGATTTACCTTGATTCACGATTAATCTTGATTCTCAATTGACAACTTTCAACTTTATTGTTTCTCTGTTCAACACTCTATTCAACAGTTCTTTTTTCTTCTTTTTTTTAAACACTTTAATTACTTGAAGAAAATATATACACCATGCCTGTCAAAGAATTCAACAGCCCTTATCCTGTCATTGACACCGACCCTCACTTTTCTCGTGTAGTCCGTTACTTCAGACCTTCCGACTACGCTGCTTGGGCCGCAGGTACCGCTGCTGCTCCTGCTTTATTATTGGGAATGGGTAATAACAATTTTCACTCGACTATACTTATTTGTACTCACACTATAACATTTTGACAGAAAAAATGGATCCCGTTGGACCTTTGCGTAACTTGCGTCTTCCTCTCCGTATCGCCACCGTTTTCGGTGCCTTTGGTGGTTTCTTGTACGCTTATCAAAACAGCAGTCGTAAGTGCAGTGCAGTGTACCTTTCAGGGAAAAAAATATCAGAGTGAAAAAGACTAAACATTGTAATATAATAGTTCGTTTCTGGGGATGGACCGAAAATGCTGCTGAAGTTGCCAAGGATCAAGCTGAATTGAGTCAACTTGCTAAGGAAGGCAAGCCTTTGTACGGTGAGAGCTATATGCCCGAACATATTCAAGATGCCTCTGCTAGAAACTCTAGATACGCACAATTGAAGTTTTGTAAGTAGAATCCCTAGAATTGATTATAAGAAAGAGTATTCTAACTTGTATTTTTCATCATACAATAGCTGCTATCCCATGGTTCAACTTTGCTAACCACAACAACCATGGCGTTGATACCTCAAAGTACACTGAATCTTCTTAATTTAAAACACTCTTCACTTACAACATGATAAATATAAAAATTAAAAAAGTATAAAATACAAAAAAGAATTTGATGAGGATGTGGGTAAAAGGCAACAATTTTGTCTTCTTGAAGGTTGAAGAAAAGGACTATAAAAGATGGAGACAAACTTTGAAAGGCAATGAAAAAAAGATATATTTATTAAAATACTTAATTACATGGAATGAGTGGGAAGGGAGTTTGTTACTAAACTGTTACAATGGGTTATTATTATGATTTTTTTGAAGGGCTAGAAACCAGAAAAAAATGAAGTATGATATTATTGTGTTGTAAATCTAAGTCGAGAAAAAAAGGGAAAAAGGAAAGGAAAGTGGGTAAACAGGATTTCACAGTTTTTATCCGATGGTTGCAACGGCAGGACGACTCTTACGCTTGCGGTATTGATGACGATGGGTATGATCTTTTTCTAGTTTTGATACAGTGTGTACCATTACAGCACATACGGACATCCTCTAATGCTTCGTCTTCATCATCCAACTCAATATGATCGTCGCCAGTCTCTACTGACGTTGATGAAGAGGGATGTTGAAAGATATCATGAAGACGACGGAAGCTAGGTCTGTTCAGGAGTGAGCCTGTAGTTCCACTAGATACAGATCGAGCATTTGTATTATCTGCTTTCTTGGTATCGTTTAGTAATGTCAACCCATTACTATTTCTATTTCTTGCAAGTAAGTGAGAGATAGCCTATAAAAAAAAGAGCAAAGTTAGTCAGTGCTTAAGCTATTTCCACAAGTAAATCATATCATTTACCTCAAACCAAAGCTCGTGTTTCTCCATAGTAGGTGCAGTCAATTTTAAAGGACGGTTGCTGGTCTGAATTAAAAGACTGACATTGGGAGCTCCATCAATGGCATTGGAATAGTCAGGTACAGTGGTAATGTTTTCAATCAGCGCTAAACGATAAAAATCATGAGTATGGTGTTTATAGTGAAATGCAATCCATGTACTTACCACTCTTTGCCTTGGCTTCATTTCCATCAACACCAGGTGCATTTGTGGACCAATAGAGCGTTCTAGTATAAGGATGAATCCAGAAATATCTTTGATGTCTGTTCTCCGATAAACCACCGCCGACTGCTTTACGAGTGTATTTATACATCCAATCACCAATCATGGTCTGAGTAATAAGATTGATCATGGCTGGATCAGTGGCTGCAGAAGTACGTGTAATAGCATCATTTTGTGAGGAGTGAATAGATTGAAGCTGCTCGTTTGTGTTATTGGTCGAAATACTCGATGCACTAACTGATCCTCGTTTGTTGTTGAGATGTTGTTGTTGTTGTTGAAGCAGAGCGGCACGATACAAATCTTCGTTGCTTGGGGAAGGGCTGCTGCTCTCTAAATCAGAATACTCCATTGGAGCCTTACCCTTACTGCGACTGGAATTGGGAGACATGGATCTGTTATTAGTGAACGCAGGAGAGAGACTTGCTCGACTTAACAAGGCCTCAGGGGGAGGATTGGATGGTCTTTGAGGAACGTCAGCTTCAGTAATTTCTCGCTCTTCAGGTTCTTGATCAAATACCACAGTGGGACCCTTGGTTAACTCTGGGCGTACTTGCTCCTTCTCTTCAGTAGAAGATGGGTTAATGTTTCCAAAAATGTCTGAAGAAAACATTTCAGTTGTAGAAGAGATAGGAGCGCGATCTCGTGAACGCTCTGTGATGTGGTCAACAGGAAGCGAGGTGATGGTATCCTCTTCTCTGGGTAAATGAACTACAACGTTGCCATAATCCTCGTTTTCATCTCCATACTCGTCATCATCATCATCAGTGATATGGGAAGTTGAAACAACAGCAGAATCGGGGCCATGGTCATCATTGATATCACTACTGTCACGTTTTGAAGATTTAGCAGCGGCAAGCGCAGCAGCGACTGCTGCAGCAATAAGTGCATCTGTTTCGGTTTTGCTGTACATCTTTTCGCTTGATACATTATCAATGGACTGCTTATTTGAACTAATAGAGCGGGGAGCAACGTTGTCATGATCAACAACGTCCGGAATAGCAACCTTGCCAATACTCTCTTCCTTGACTTCGTTTGAAGTATTTTCGAATTGTTGGCCGTTGTTCTGATAAGCGGGTGTGATTTCTTCATTCAAATGACTTCTACGAGAATCAGGTTTAGCAGTGGAAAAGCTATCAATTGTGCGTCTACTGGAAGGCTTGGATTGAGCGTCAAAGAATTCATCCTCACTATCAGATATAGTACGAGAGGAACCTGAAGGCATGGCAATGACGGCAGCGAGGTCCTTGTTGGTTTTTGTAATGCCACGTTGTTTGCCAACTTCTGTTGATTGTACTTCATCTTGAATATCTGTGCATAAGAAATCAACATTTTAGTAAATAACTTGGGTTTTATATTACTGTAAAAATAGAATTTCATCTTACCATTGACTTGTTCTTGTGAATCACCCACGAGAGCGGGAGCTTTTCTTTCATTAGAACCGACACCTTCATTGTGGTATGATTGTGTCTCTCCATCGTTTGCTGTAGATACTCCGCGGTGGGTAGGGCCACTACCTGTAGAGCCTAAGGCAACAGCGGAAAGAGCGGCGGCAGCAGCGGCAATACCTGCAACCTTGGAGGAATTAGTAGAGTGGGGTTTCTCGTATTGGACGGATGCGTCAATTGATTTTTCTAAAGCAGCGGCACGAGCAGTATTAATAGCATTGGCCAATGCAGCAGCGGCGATAGAAGGGTCTTCAGCCTCACTTTGGACGGATGAATCCACGGCAGCTTCCAAAGCATCAACACGCTTCTTATGTACGGCTTCAGAGATTCCAGCAGCAATGGCAGCAGCTTTAGCGGCTTCCTCAGCTTCAGCAACGGAGGGGTCTTCTTCATATTGAACAGATGAATCAACAGCAGCCTCATGGGCCTCAGTTTGCAGTTTAGCGATACCAGCAGCAATACCAGCACTGATGGCAGCGGCTTTGGCAATTTCTTCTGCCTCGGCAATAGAGGGATCTTCTTCGTATTGAACAGATGTGTCAATGGCAGCTTCGAGGGCATCAACGCGCGATTTCTTTAAACTCTCTGCAACTGCAGTTGCAATGGCGGCGGCTTTGGCAGACTCTTCGGCTTCAGCAATAGAAGGGTCTTCTTCGTATTGAACTGATGTGTCAACAGCAGCGTCGCGAGCCTCGCTTTGGAGTTTAGCAATACCTGCGGCAACACCAGCAGCAATACCGGCAGCAATGGCGGCAGACTTGGCGGCTTCTTCAGTTTCAGCGATGGATGGATCTTCTTCATATTGAACAGAAGAGTCGACAGCAGCTTCACGAGCTTCATTTTGTAACTTGGCAATACCTGCGGCGATACCGGCAGCAATAGCAGCAGCCTTATCATTTTCTTCCGCCTCAATGATAGCAGGGTCAGCTTCATATTGGACAGAAGAGTCAACAGCAGCTTCGCGGGCTTCGTTTTGAAGTTTAGCAATACCAGCAGCGATACCTGCAGCAATAGCAGCAGCCTTTGCAGTCTCCTCAGCCTCAACAACGGAGGGATCCTCTTCATACTGAACGGATGTATCGACAGCAGCTTCGCGTGCTTCATTTTGTAATTTAGCGATACCTGCTGCAATGCCAGAAGCAACAGCAGCAGCGATAGCAGCCTCTCTAGCATCCTCTTCAGCCTTGGTAACGATGGGGTCTTCTTCGTGTTGAACAGACACATCAACAGCAGCTTCACGTGCTTCACTTTGGAGTTTAGCAATACCAGCAGAGATGCCAGATTCGATAGCAGCAGCCTTAGCAGCCTCCTCGGCCTCAACGATGGAAGGGTCTTCTTCATATTGGACAGATGAATCAATGGCAGCTTCATGAGCTTCTTTTCGAAGTTTGGCAATACCAGCGGCGACACCGGCAGCTACGCCAGCAGCAATAGCAGCGGCTTTGGCAGCTTCCTCTGCTTCGGCGATAGATGGATCTTCTTCATACTGGACTGAAGAATCAACAGCGGCAAGAATGGCATCAGAACGAGACTTGGAAATACCATCAGCGATACCAGAGGCTAACGCAGCAGCTCTTGCAGCTTTCTCAGCTTCAGCAATGGCAGGATCTTCTTCATGTTGAACAGAAGTATCAACAGCAGCTTCTAGGGCTTCTGAGCGACTTTTAGCGATACCAGCAGCAATACCGGCAGTGAGTGCGGCAGCGGCAGCAGCTTTTTCTGCTTGGGCAATAGATGGGTCTTCCTCAGCTTGAATAGACATATCGATACCAGCCTCAATTGCAGCTTTACGATGGTCAGCGATGCCAGCGGTGATACCGGCGGCAATTGCAGGATCTTCAACAATTTCGTCGCATTGACTGGAGCAATCCACCGCAGCTTCCAGGGCTTTAGTACGGGAAGCAGAAACTGCAGTTTCAATGGCTGCAAGTGCAATAGAGGGATCCTCTTCTTCAGATTGAGTGGAAGAATCAACAGCAGCTTGTAAGGAAGATAAACGAGCAGCCGCAATCGCAGCGTTAGTTGCGGCAAGAGCAACAGAAGGATCCTCGGGTTCTATGCTGAAAGTACTTCTTGAATCAAGTTCGAGTTTGATAGGTTCGCGAGGTTCAATAGCGACAGATGGGACTACTTGATGCTCCAAAATATTTTTTGTTTGAGTTGCAGGCTCGGCTTCATTTGATTTTGAAAGAGACTCCAAGCCAAGAACAGCAGCAGCACCAGCGGCTAAACCACCAGCCTGATGGCAGCGGCGCATTTTTCTAACTTCCAATAAAAGCCCCTGACCAATTTCAGTAGCGAATTCAATATCGGTGTTTCTGCGGTCAGTGTTCGGTATTTTCGATCGGCGTTTTGTAGGTGTCGAGCCAGTGGGTGGTTCCAGGGCTTTAGTACGGGAAGCAGAAACTGCAGTTTCAATGGCTGCAAGTGCAATAGAGGGATCCTCTTCTTCAGATTGAGTGGAAGAATCAACAGCAGCTTGTAAGGAAGATAAACGAGCAGCCGCAATCGCAGCGTTAGTTGCGGCAAGAGCAACAGAAGGATCCTCGGGTTCTATGCTGAAAGTACTTCTTGAATCAAGTTCGAGTTTGATAGGTTCGCGAGGTTCAATAGCGACAGATGGGACTACTTGATGCTCCAAAATATTTTTTGTTTGAGTTGCAGGCTCGGCTTCATTTGATTTTGAAAGAGACTCCAAGCCAAGAACAGCAGCAGCACCAGCGGCTAAACCACCAGCGATGTTCTTCAACGTACACACTTTATTCTCACCATCAACATCTCTCTCTGCAGTTACTGAATTCAATTCGTCACTAAGAGATCGTTGCTCTGATCTCCCTAATACAGGAAGGGGTAGTGAAAAATCATCGATAGGGTCAGTGTTCACTTCAGCATCTACGACGATCGTCTTTTGCATTTGTACTTGTGATAATTCCGATGACAAGGGTGTGAATCCGACCGCTTTCTTTTTAATATTGCCACTACCAAATCCAGCATCGCTCTCATCAAAGCTATCTACTTCCTCGCTATCTTCTTGATCTGACATTGATGAATATGAATACACAGAATCGTCATCCGCTGTTGCATTTTGAGAGGTGCCCTTGAGTTTGTGACGACCGGATGTACCCTTCCTTCCTCCTCTTCTCTTGGATCCACCCAAAGCTTTGTGCGAACGTCTGCCTGGTGTCGAACCATCTTCTCTCATTGCCATATTCGACGTAGATCCGCTCGTACTACGATTGGGTCCAGCATCTACCCACATACGAGGATCGTTTTGTAACTGTTCAATCGTTTCTTGAGATTCCGCCAAGAGCTTTTTGAATTCAAACTTTTCTGTTTTCTCTTTATGAAGATTAGAACGTAAGTTGGACACCATACGATGAGCGTGAGCTAAAGAAGTTTTCAAAGTTTCTACTTCCATAGCCTGATTACGAGCAGGTGATTGCTTTGGTGAAGAAGGTGGAGAAGAAGAAGGGGATGTATCATTTTTCACAGCCAATGTGCTTGCTGCTTGATCGTCTGTTGTTTCACCAGCACGGATACTGGGTTCGGTGTCAGTCGAGACATGTTTACCGATACGAGATTGAGCTTTAGCGATAGCCAATTCAGAAGTCAAAGCTTCAATCTGCTTTGTTTGATCCGTCTTTTCACGTTGAATAGCTGCTGCATGGCGACGAATAGAAGACATATCTTGCTCATGGCGTTGCTTCATATTATCAATTGTATTGGTGAGCTTTTCCTCTCGATCGCGTAACTGTTCAATTTCTGATCGTAAATCGTTGACTTGCTTTGCTAGCTTGTTTTGCTCGACATTTGCTTTACTGAGGTTTTGTTGAAGTTCGGTTACACTAATTGTTAATTCTTGTTTTGCAAGCTCAAGATTCCATGTCTCCTCTTTAAGTTTTTCTAGATAGAGAAATTTTTAGAAATCACATGGGTGAGGTTCAAATCGAGGCAAAGTACAACAAGTGCAGTTTTTTTACCTTCATTTTCTTCTCGTTGTCGCATTTGTTTCGCCATAGCTTCAGCAGCTCTCTCAAGATCAGCTTTTTGGTTTTCCAGTGTTCTTAACTTTTCCTCCTTCTCTTGTAATAAAGCCTGCATTTTTCTAACTTCCAATAAAAGCCCCTGACCAATTTCAGTAGCGAATTCAATATCGGTGTTTCTGCGGTCAGTGTTCGGTATTTTCGATCGGCGTTTTGTAGGTGTCGAGCCAGTGGGTGGAGGAGGTAAAGGTAACAATGATGTTGAATCATGGCCGTGTGTTGGGGGTAAAAGAGTTGAAGTAGATGGGCTGGGTAATGGGTCTAAGCCGTTTGCTGAACGTTGATTTAACAGCTGTTTCGACAAACAGAAAAGGGAGATTATTACAATATAATTTAATAAGGAGTTACAAAAGGGACCAACCAAGCATTTATAAATACCTTTTCTTTATTACGAATAGAAGATATACCAGGTGACAAAGGATGTGACCTATATGATGATAAATCTCTTTCAAGAGACCTTAGTCTATCAACTGAAGAAGGTTGAATGTCATCATTGGTAGAAGAGGAGGGGTTACTGGGCCCTGAATCTAATTCTTTTATTCTATCTTGCAGTTGAGTGACTTGTCTTGCCAAAACGTTTTTTCCAATACCACTACTTGATTCTCGTAGTTGTTTTTGCTTCTCTAATAGTTGTTGTTCAAGTTCTCGTTTCAATTGAGAAGCTTTGTTGTTTTGTCGAATTGAAACTGATGTTGAAGATGAAGGTGTTGGTAAGACAGGATGAGGGGTATTGCCTGATGTAGGTGATGATAAGGAGTGTTTAGGAGGAGGTGAACTCATTGTATAGTATTATAAAAAATAAAGAAGATATTATATTTGTAAAAAGGCGTATAAGAAGAAGGAAGGTAGTGAAAAAAGAGAAAATATAAAATATAACTTAATATATTTTATTGCAGTGTTGATACTTTTTATGGAAAAGTGTTATTATTATTGTTGTTGTGTTGAGAAGTGCTAGATTACTGTACTTGTCAAATATTCTTGACGCATATAATTAGAAAGAAAAAGAATACAGCAAACTAACACACACAGCTAAATGGAAGAAATAAAAAGAATAAAAGTAAAAAAGAATGGATAAAGAAGAAGTTGCTTCAAACTTGGGGCATCTCAATTAAAAATAAGGTGCTTTTTTTGCAGCGTGACTTGGAGATTATTCTCACTTTACTGCGATTCAATAATATTTGGCTTGTATCACCTTTGCTTAAATTGAAAGTCGTGGCGGAACTCATTTTTTTACAAATCTTCCTTCTTTTTTCATATTGATAAATTAAAAACAATGACTTCTGGTGAAACGTTTACTTTGTAATTATATTTACATGTAACTTTTTTTTTATACGTGATCTTTCTAATATTTTATTCAGAAACAATGGCCTCACTATACCCTCTATGGGCCTCGGCTGCTGGCAATCCAAGCCTAAAGAGGTTTACAATGCTGTATTGGTTGCAATTAAAGCAGGGTAAAAGCAAGTTAATGATAATCCTATGAATGCACTTGAGCTCACATATGATATAAACCATACGTAGATATAGACACATTGATACAGCTGCTGTTTGTGAGTTTCAATAATCAAAATCTCGTGTATTTTATTCGAGTATGGTAAATGATATGTGACTCAGTACTAAATATCATTATATCTTGTAGACAGAAATGAAAAGGAGGTTGGACAGGCTATCAAAGACAGTGGTATTCCTCGAGAACAAATATTCGTTACCACCAAGCTGTAAATTATAAAAGTGATTGTATACTATGTATTGTTTAGCCCAACTCACCGCTTTACATTATTCTTAGCTGGAATAACAGTCATCGACCTGACCTTGTTGAGCAAGCTTTAGAAACTTCTTTGCAAAATCTTCAACTAGACTATGTCGATTTATATCTCATGCATTGGTAAAACAAAATTCATGTGTCTTGATATCATTACGATATGATAATTAGTTGACATTGATATTGCATATGAATAGGCATGTTGCTTTCAAGTCAGGCAAATCGATGATGCCCAAGACAGAGGAGGGTAATATTGCAATTGACAAATCAATCGATTATGTCGACACATACGCTGTAAGGCTCTTTATTTTTTTTTCCCTCCATGACAAAGCGAGATTATCCCATTTAGGACTAACTTTAATTCACCGCTTGCTGGTAGGCCATGGAGAAATTGGTCGAGTCGGGTAAAGCCCGCTCCATCGGTGTCAGCAACTTTACCATCGAAAGAGTTCAACGACTCTTGCAGAATTGCAAAATTCCACCTGCTGTTAATCAAGTGAGCCTCAATAGTTTATATTTCTATTTTAGTTTTTTATTCAAGAGCGTGTATTACAATTTTTTGTAGATTGAACTTCACCCCTTTTTGTCTCAGCATGATATGTTGAAGTTCTGTCAAAAGAATGGTGTTCATGGTATAAACTATTAAAAGCCATCACAATGTATACTTGGTATGACACTCATTTGTATATTTTATTTAGTCACTGCTTATTCACCACTGGGAAGTACTGATTCGCCTGTTATGCAAGACCCTTTCATTGTAAGCGCTTAGCTAAAAAAAAAAAAAAAAAAAAAGAGTTTTCGAAACATTTGGATAATGATAGATATTTATGTAGCTTGACTTGGCTAAAAAGTACTCTGCCTCTCCCGCCCAAATCCTTTTGGCTTGGGGCATGAGACGCGGCTGTTCTGTCATCCCCAAGTCAGTAACTCCCAGTCGAATTGTTTCCAACTTTGAAAAGATCCAACTCAGTGACCAAGACTTTGAAGCTATTCAGCAAATGACTTATAAAATGAAGCCCAAGCGTCTTCTTGACCCTTCACCATTTTGGGGTGTTGATATTTATGGAAGTAGCAGCACTGAGTCCAAGTTATAGTTATTGAATCTAATTAGTTGAAATACATTTATTATAATCGCTTCACGTATAAAAGTGTAAGCAAATTAAAAGTGTCAAATCTATATTATACTATATTACAAATGTGGGGGTTTTTGCTTTTTTAAATTATCTATTTAGCAGCACCTTGATCTTAATCTTTCACGAATTTTTGTGTCGAGCCAGAATCTACCGGTTTTGTCAGATTTACAATTCTTTAAAAACTCCAGTGCAAGAGATTCTACTTTATCTCTCTTTTCTACTCTTCTCCAAGCATCCATCAAAACGGTATAAGTGACAGTGTTAGGTTGGTGTCGTTTACTTTTTTTCATTAAATCGAAAATCTTTTCTGCGGTTTCGGGCATTCCATTTTTTCCACAAGCATCGATTAAAACAGTGTATGTATAAGAGTTGGGTTCGATCGAATGGAATAGCATATCTCGATGAATTTTGAGTGCACCTTCGATTCCAATAGTTTCTGCCTGCATTTTCAACAGGATGGTATAAAGTGCTGTATCTGTCTTGATACCAGCCATAGTAGCTTGGTGAGCAATATGAAGTACAGCTTCGGGCATATTTGGAAAGTCGACATGATGTTGTGTTGAAAGAGATTTTAATATACAGGATATGACAACTTGATTTGGTTGAATTTGACGTTCCAACATGGTTTGAAACCATTTAAATACTGATTGAATATCATTTTTCTTGGAAGAAGCTTCGATCAGCACACTAAAGGTGTAGACATTTGGCTCAATATGATTTTCGAGCATTTTGTTGTAGTAATATACGCAGGATTTTGAATTGTTGGCGTTGGCTCGGATAAGTTCTGTGTACGTTGCAACATCAGGCTTTACACCTAATTCGTTCATAGAATCGTATATATATACCGCTCTATCCGCTGATCCCTGTGCTCCAAAAATTTGAAGTATCGCATTAAATGCTCTAAGTGAAGGTCGAGTTTTTGTTTCTACTAGTAATTGTTCAAACAGTTTTAGTGATTCGTGATACATCTTCTTCCGCCTGTACGCATTCATCAAATTTATAAACACCATCTCGTTCACATCGACTTTATCCGAATACTTTGCTTGTACGGTTTCCAAGACTTGTTGTGCTTTTGAAATATCGCCGTTTTCCAATATCCTCCATATTAATTCATCTAAAGCGTCTGCCCGTATCCATTTTTTCTTCTTTACCATGCCAACTACGAAATCGTCAATCATCCTGTGTGCATTTTCTTTGTTATGTCCATATTCATGACAAATATAGGCAATTCGTAACATATCCGCCGCTGATAAATATCTTTCATCGTATTCCGAAGTTCCAGCACCATGTAAAGCGATAAGTTGTAAACGCATCTTGAGTTGATTCTTCTCAATACTTTTGTCCTTCATCATAAATAACAATAATTTCAAACAAGCACTCCTTGGGAACTTCTCCACTGTGTTTCCACTTTTATGCAGTTTATAGAATAATCGCCAAGTCTCCTTGTGTCCTTCCACTCGTATAGACCTAAGTAGTTGTTTATACCCTGTGATTGGGATTTCTTGTACTGATGATAAAAATAGAGAAGTGGAACTCTCTTGTTTCTGCACATAGTCCAATAATTGATCGAGTTGACGTTGCCTTAATTTTGTTACCTGCTTGGCTCCTCCAGCGAGTCTTTTAGAGTAATTTAAAAGAGCATATAAAGAACAACACGTTGACGTAGGAATGACTTGCTCGTTACTATTGGCGGGTTTGGAAGCAAGGGTTACAAATAAAGACCAAGCTTTGTCTGCATTCCGTGTTTGAAGAGCGTGATCTAAATCGGCTAAAACAACGCGATCGGATAAATTGAATAAGTTGAGAGTACCCTGCAGTCTATTTTTCTGTAAATTTGTTGTTGAAGGTGAGTTTGTTGTCGATGTCACAGACTTCTTTACTGAATTTGAACTGACAGCAGCCGTTGGTGTGGGTGTTGGAATTTTTTCTAAAATAGCAGCAGAAGTTGACATATTGCGGATCATGGCAGATCGTCTGTTGCTGGGTATGTTTAAAGATCGTTGTTGTTGTTGTTGTATTTGCTGTTCTAACGGGAAAGCATTTAGCAGTGCCGTTAAGTGTGAATTCCTTTTACAAGTCGGTATGACAGGAATGCTTTTCCCATTATCAACAGTTGTACTTAAAAATCTCGACACATCTCTTAAATGTGTCGTAGATTTACGCATAGTACTGCTTTGGGGGTAGGTATATATGAAAAGAGCCCTATTTTGAGTATGGTCTTTAACTACAATATGGTTACTTAATAAGGTTTTTTATGACTGCCGTGGGGTTGTTACGCCTTGTTATTTTATTTTCGGGATGAGGGCTAAAACAAATTTGCTAGGCACGAGGGACTGTCTTTGTGACTATTTCGATGACGCATTTCGACTTTGTGATAAATTTGACAGCTTGTTCCTATGGAAACACTTGCACCCCTTTATGAAATGGCAAGGAATCGCTTATGCTCGAAAGTTTGTAGTTTGCTCGAGTTCAAGTAAAAACTAGCTTTACAAGTGTAAACATGGATGGTAGACTGCAAAGAAATAGTATATTCACATATTGTAATAAAAGAATAATTATACAAATTAAGCTATAATTGAAGCGTGCCTTTCAAGTATCGTCGTTAAGGATATAAGAGTGTGTTTCACAAAGAGTGATTGTCGATTACTGCCCTCTTAAATATGTTACTCGGATAACGTCGAGAAAAGATCTACAAGAAGAAGAGGTAGCCTTCGTGACTGTTAGTGCCTTAAAGTAAACACCTGTTGCCCGTCCGTGAGCATACAAAATTCAAATTATCCCACGGTCTTGAATTTATTTAGTAGTGAATCTTTTTCTTTTTACTTTAATCTCTCTCTCTCTTATTTCATCAATAACTTTTATCGAAAATGACTGCTGAAGTTGTATCCACTTTGACTGATAACTCTTTGCCCGTTAACCCCAAATGCCTTTGGAAGCCTTCTCACCCCGAGAACACCCAAATGGAAAAGTTTAGAAAACTTATGCAAAACAAGTACGGTGAATCAAAATTAGGTAGGAGAGGGAGATAACATAAACGTAACGACGATTATACTAAGATTTTACGTGATGTTAGACAACTATCAAGATCTTTGGAAGTGGTCTGTTGAAAAGCCTGAAGTTTTCTGGTCAGAAGTTTGGGATTATACAAATATTATCGCCTCAAACAAAGGCAAACACGTTTTGGATAAATCCGAATTGATGGACACTATTCCTGTTTGGTTTAAGGAAGCTCGTCTTAACTTCGCCGAGAATTTACTCTGGGCTAAGAAGGATTCAGAGAAAGTAGCTATCATTGCTACTGGGGAAGGACACGGAAGACGTTCAATTACATATGGACAACTCTACAATGACGTTTTAAAGTTTGCAGAAGCTTTGAAGTCTTTAGGCGTTGAAAAGGGTGATAGAGTTGCTGCTTACATTCCCAATTGTGCTGAAGCCATCATTGCTATGTTGGCCACTACAAGTATCGGTGCTCTTTGGAGGTAAGTCATGGATGTTTCGTTTGGAAAGATATTAGTAGCTGAATTTGATTCTGATAGTTCTACTTCTCCTGATTTCGGAACCACTGTAAGGAACCAAAAAAAAAAAAAAAAATGTGTTTCGTGGGAAAAATTATTGACATCTATTCGTTATGTAGGGTGTCCTTGATCGTTTCTCACAGATCCAACCCAAGGTATTGATCTCCGTCAACGCTGTGATTTATAATGGTAAAACTTTGAATCATATTCCCAAGCTTGAGACAGTGGTTAAAGGTACGCATTATATTTGAGCCCGCACAAAAATGATATACTCACGTTGCATATATTATACTTAGGTCTTCCTTGCTTAAAGAAAGTCGTTCTCGTACCCTTCGTTGGAGAGTTGGATGAGAACAACTACAACATTCCCTCTGCTGTCTCCTGGTCAGGATTTTTGAACACCGTCCCCTCTGATAAGCTTCCCTCCGAGATTCAATTCGCTCAGTTACCCTTCAACCATCCTGCCTTTGTCTTGTTCAGTTCTGGTACCACTGGTTTACCCAAGTGTATTGTTCACTCCGGCGCAGGTTTATTGCTTCAATTGAAAAAAGAACATATCATTCATGGTGACATGACTCCTGATGATGTCTTCTTTTATTACACCACCACTGGTTGGATGATGTGGAATTGGCTCACTGCCGGTCTCAGTGTTGGTGCCACTATCGTTCTTTGGGACGGTAGCCCCTTCAAGCCTGCCCCGATCTCTTTGTGGGAATTAGTTGATGAGTTGAAAATCACTCATTTTGGTACCTCCGCCAAATACATTCAATCTTTGCAAGAAGCTAAGGTCCACCCCAGTAAGTATTTATTTTAGTTGTATCTTGAATGGCAGCGCCTAATTTTACCTCTTCATCTATAGTGGATCTTTGCAAGCTGGATACACTCAAGGCTGTTTACTCTACTGGATCCCCATTGAAGCCTGAGAGTTTCGATTTCGTTTATGAGCACATCAAGAAGGATATCATGTTAGGTAGTATTACTGGTGGTACTGATATCTGTTCCCTCTTCGCCGGTCATAATGCTGCTCTTTCTGTTTATCGCGGTGAGATTCAATGTATTTGTCTCGGTATGAATATCCAATCCTGGGCCGATGCCAACAAGCCTGTCTTTGCTGAACCCGCTGACTTGGTTTGTGTTACACCTTTCCCTTGTATGCCCGTGGAGATGTATGGTGATGGTCCTGAAAGAGCCAAGTATAAGGGTGCTTACTTTGACGTCTATCCTCACATCTGGTACCATGGTGATTTTGTTTGGATCAACCCCAACACTGGAGGTGTTGTTATGTTGGGTAGATCCGATGGTACCCTCAACCCCAATGGTGTTAGATTCGGTAGCGCTGAAATATACAACGTAGTTGATAAGTTTAATGTGGAGTGCGGCGTTGAAGATACCTTGTGTGTAGGACAAAAGATCAAGAACGAAGATGACGAGCGTGTCATCTTATTCTTGAAGATGAAAGATGGAAGCACAACTTTGTCTGATGATTTGGTCAAGAAGGTTAAGACTACTATTCGCAGTGAATTGACTCCTAGACACGTACCTGCTTTCGTTTTGCCTATCGCTGATATTCCCGTAAGTACATAATCATAGTGAGCCTTGCTGAATGTATTATCTAATGACCTTGTAATTTGGCTATACAGTATACCATCAACGGAAAAAAGGTTGAAGTCGCTGTCAAGAAGATTCTCTCAGGACAAAAGGTCACTGCTACTGGTACTTTGAGCAACCCTGAGAGTCTTGACCTCTATTACAATATCCCTGAATTAGTGCAGTAAAGCTTCCCGGTTATTACTGTGTTTGATTGTATTTATAAATAGACATACTGTTAGTACTAAAGAAAAAAGAATAAAACCTTATCCATATCGACTTCTTAGTAGAAGCGTCCAGATTAAAACTGCTTGCGTGGTCAGTCAGGTACAAATGCGTTTATACCGTCATAATACTGCATCTTCAAAGACAAGATACTTTTTGGAAGATGTATTATACATCTTCCAAAATGTTGGACGTAACTCTATACATAACAAAGAAAGCATGTCAAAGATACCTAGTCTTTCTGTAGAAAGATACGCTGGAGAATCGAGAATTGAAGCCTGATACGCATACCAGCCTACTTGGCCATCCTTAAAAAAAAATGAAAATGCATATTCGAAACTTGTTATTAATCTGCCATTATCAATACTGCAGATAGTTGGAATGTCACTTCCGCAGGTTCCATGTTATTATATTTTGTTACAGAAATTTATACAGTAGATTATATTCGACTGTCACAGAAGCCTCATCGTCAAAAAATTGACAGCTATTATGCATTAGTTAGGGTAAAATTGCATGCAAAAGTGCGTGCAGGCCATTCTGCAATTGCGTGTTCATAGCAGCTCTCTACCTACAAAGTCTGTTTGTGGCATCTGCTGACATATGTTGCCATATGAATTTTTTATTTCCTGCTTTATTAGGCTAAACAATCACTTAATAACTAGTGAGCATAATGGAGAATGATTTAGGACTATTGAGTGATGATGGTACCTCTTCGGATATGACATTACTTAAGCTTTTAATCACCGTGAGTATTTGCATACAGAGCCGCGATGGATCCTAAAGGTGTAATAGTTGACCCCATTGTTTTGAGAATTACAGGAACTGGATGTCAAATGATATCAAAGGTGGATATTGTCTGGATATATAGTGGATATGTACGTGGCATCGAGCGTTTTTGTTAATCAGAATTTCATGTGAAATTATTGATTGCCATCGAAGACCGTGTGTGTAACATTGTTTTACCCCATCTTTTTTTTCTGACACTCTTGCGAAGTGAGTACAGATACGTATTTAAACGAGAATAAAATTCGTATCTCTTTTTCTTTACTCTCGAATTCTGCTTAGTGGCAACTTGAAACAAAATGAAAAATTTATCAACACTCAATGAGAAGGGACACGTTGAAGTGGCTCATAATCGCGAGAGTGCACCTGTTAAACTGTATTATGAGATGCATGGCAACGGACCTCAAAAAGTGCTTCTGGTAATGGGTATGTACAGTGATAAAAGCTTTTCTTTTTTTTTTTTTTTGCTAAAAGAACAGAAAACAGGTTTGAGCACACCATGCAGTGCCTGGGACTTACAGGTAGCGCACAAAGAAACGACCCATCATACTTTAAAATTAATATACAAGCTATACACATAGACCGAATATCTTGCCAAGAGTGGAGACTACACTGTGCTCGTGTTTGATAATAGAGGCATGGGTTTCTCAGGTATGTCGAAGGATTGATTGAAGTTGAGCATAGCTTGAAAAAACTTAACTTATAAATCTACATACAGATTCGCCAATGGGTATTTACTCGTAAGAGATCATTCTCTGTACTTGACCATAAGAAGAAATCTAATTACATAATTTTTAATGCCTATGCAGAACTTCTCAAATGGCAATTGACGCTCTTGAGCTTTTAGATCACTTTGGATGGAAAGAAAATGTACATCTTGTAGGTATTTCGATGGGCGGAATGATATCCTTAGAAATGGCCGATGCCGAACCAACAAGATTTCAATCGCTTACCCTCACAAGCACCACAGCCAAAAGAAATATACCTACTGTAAGTATAATTGTGTATACATTTTGCATGTAGATATTTATTGAAATAATTTATCAGTGGACCGCCATATCTACATTATCTAAAATTGCACTATTCTATCGAGATCCTAAAGATCAATTAAACGCAGCAATTGAGTTAGTCTATCCAAAGGAATGGCTCTCTCAAAAACCTAGTAACAATACAACTGAACACGCCTCTAACCGTGAATTGGCTATTCACGGATTTATTCAAAATATCACTCGATCTCGTCGTCAGCCTCTATACGCTAATATAGCACAAACCATGGCGTGCCTTCGACATCATGTATCAGATGAGCGATTGTTGAATATCAGAGCAAGTGGATTACCTGTTATGATTATTACTGGAACTACTGACCATTTGGTGCGACCCGAATACTCGTATCATATGAAGAAAGTTTTTGCTGAAGGTGCACGATTTGAAGTATTTGAAGGAAGTGGACACGCTATCCCTGCAGAACAACCAGAAAGATATAATGATTTGTTGGTTGAACATTTCACTGCTGCAATCGACAACAGAAAGCAAGAAATATCTAAACTGTGAACAGAGATGCTTCACTTTCCAGATCGCCTAATACAAAAGATGTATTTCCATTGTATCCAGTGTATGTGGCAATCACATATACGTAAATTACGTATCTAGTAAAGCAATTTGTAAGAATAATACCCTCGGCAAATACGTAGTATGCAATTATAATAAAATATTCTGATGTGCGAGTAAACTTGTACGTACATGTCACTACATGAAAAACAGCTTTTATTGAGTGATCGACTATATACGTAAGACGAAGTTCTTGAAATACATACGCACGATCAATGCGATGTAGAGAGCATTGACTAGAGGGTATAACATCAGTAAAAAATACGACCAATAAGCAAATCGTACAATAAAGAATACTAACCCCACGAAAACATTGATTGTTGGAGAAAAAGACACCTCAATACATAGCTAAATGTAAAGGAGACTTTTTGCAATATTCCTGAGAGATCTTCTTATATCAGAGTGAGGACAGTAGGAGTGAAAGCAGCGGACCTCACTCGGGATAGCAGAAACTTAAAAGCAGTTTTATGAGGTATGCATCTGTCTTGTTTGATTGAAAAATATTGTACCAACTTTTTAAGTATAAAGTCGTTGTTAATAGATACATATCAGGCATGGTTTGACTCGGTACCTTACATGACTAGAAGCTACACATACTCAAAGATTTTTTGTCAAGATACGAAGTAATCAATATTACTCGTGCGCAGCATAAGTAAAATCAATGCTTTCACTGTAATTTCTTTATAATATAAAACAAAAGGGATCTTATAATTGGATACATCAAAGATTTTACGTAGTACAAATTTCTTCTTATTTGAGTCATTTGTTGAAATGCTGCTCCGGGACAATCTGTTTTCTATATACAATCGGCCCTGTATTTGACTTTTCTGGCCGTAACGAATCGAGACACTAGATATGAAGCAGATTTATATGCACTTAGAGGAGCTTGTCTGAAGGATGGAAGTAATCAAGACAATTCAAATCCGCGAGATTTGATTTGCTGGGTATATCTTGATATATTTTAGGTAACCTTTCGCGTAGGGCCTGATTCAAAAATTCCATCTCAATCCGATATTTTTTTGCATCAAATTGTGTGTCATAATCTTTCAAGTCACACAATCCAAAAAGAGCAATAAAAGAGATACCAAAGATTAAGTCTGCAACTCTTCTTTCTAACAAACCTATTATATTATATATGTCTTCTACATACGCACTTAACTTTGGAGCAGGCCCCGCTAAAATGTAAGACGAACAAGGGTGGAATTTTTTACCGAGTGAACTTAACAACCCTCTTTGCTTATGTAGTCCTCAAGCTGTCCTTTTGAAGGCACAAAAGGAGTTTTTGAATGTCGCTGGTACTGGCATGTCAGTTATGGAATTGTCTCATCGTTCCAAACCATTTGGAAAGATCCTTGCCCAAACCAAAAAGGACTTGACTCAATTAATGGACATTCCCTCTAATTACTCTGTTCTCTTTATGCAAGGTGGTGCCACCACTGAGTTCGCTTCAGTGTTTTACAACTTGGTTGCCGCCAAACAAAGAGAATTGAAGTTAGCTGGTAGAGAAGGAGAAGATATTGTTGTCGATTACCTCGTCACTGGTGCATGGTCCTCCAAAGCAGCTCAAGAAGCTGAACGTTTGATTCCTTCCATCGTTGGTAACACTGTACGTGTTAATCGTGCCCTTGATGTCAAAAAGATGAACGACGGCAAATTTGGTGTGATTCCTCCTCCTTCCGAATGGAACTTGACCGATCCCAAGAAGCACAACGTTGCTTATGTTTATTACTGTGATAATGAAACTGTTCATGGTGTAGAATTCCAATCAATTCCCGAGGTTGATCCCTCTGTACCTTTGGTGACTGATGTATCTTCCAACTTCTTATCTCGTCCAATCGACGTTTCAAAATTTGGTATTGTTTATGGTGGAGCACAGAAGAATTTAGGCCCTGCTGGTGTTACTATCATTGTGATTCGTAATGATTTATTGGTTGATTTGAATGAAGGACCTATTCGTCCTTTAATGCTTGATTTCAAGACCGCTGCTGATAATGATTCTATGTACAACACACCTCCTACTTTTGCTATTTATATGGTTGGTTTAACCTTGGAGTGGTTATTAGAACAAGGCGGATTAAAGGAAATCGAAAAAGTGAATCAACGCAAAGCTGAAAAATTATACAAGATCATTGATGAGTCACCATTATATAATAGCCCCGTTGCTGCTAATTGCAGAAGTCATATGAATGTTGTTTTCCGTTTACCAACTGAAGAGTTGGAGAAAGAATTTTTGACAGGAGCAGAAGAAAGAAACATGCATCAACTCAAGGGTCATCGTGCAGTCGGTAAGTCTATTTGACGTTACAGTAACGAGTTACCTTTTTTTTTTTTCATTACTAATTGCCCTTACATTTTATAGGCGGTATTCGTGCTTCTATCTATAATGCCTTACCTGAGGAAGATGTTGATACTTTAATTGAGTATATGAATGAATTCCAAAAGAAACATGCTGCTTAAGTAAAATAAAGAGATACTTTATTTGATTCTAGTTCACCGCGACGTTTGTAAGCATACATGCAATCACATCTACGCAGAGATCATGTACGTATGATGTTACTATTGTTACAAAAGTAAACAGTAGTAAGGTTTTAGGATGCTACTTTTTTTATCGGTTTATTTCGTGCTGTTGTTATGAGGTGGGAATCGTATGACTTTTAATTCATGTACACAATAGAGTAATTCGTGGTTTACGAGAGTTGGTCAATCTAACAAATTCAGGCGAGTATGCTTTCAATATCATGTCAGTTTTTCTGCAAAGTGACGCATCAGCATCATTGTACTTTATCTTGATTATTGCATAGTAATCAGAATCAACCGTCGACTAAGTTTATATAAATCAAAGAAAGTTATACTTTTTTTAAGAGTTTATTATTTATTCTAAGAAAGAAAAAAAGTCAAGAGACGCTGTCAGTCATTTTGCATCCGGATGGGTCACTCCGCCTTAATAGGAATACGTTACACTGAATCTTGATTTGCATTCCATGGATGAACCTTTCAAGCTGTACTTTATGGACGCAATGAAGTGGTAGTAGTCGCTTACATTATGCCGATCGCCCTTTAAACTAACAGCGATTGATAATTACGAGAAAAAACAGTTACTGTCCATTTTTTCCCTGTGGAAATGCATTACGTGTAATGATTGGTGTGAGTGTCTATCTTTGGTGTAATCACCAATCAGAACTAGAAAGATGAAAGATTTGGAAAAAGCTTCACTTTGTGTTACCATTGACTTTGTATTATTTTATGTACAAGCTTATTTTAAAACTGACCCCCTCGCTTTTATTCTCTTTTTCCCTTTCCTTTTCTTCCTTTCTCAAAATATTTTACCCTTTTTAAAAGAAGAGAAGGTTGTCTCAACTTTTGATATTCTTTGAAAAGTGAGGGGTTTTGGTTCATGTTGGAAGCAACCGTAGTTGACATCTCTTAGTTTATACAGTTAGAAACACAAAATAATTTTGAAAAATGGGAGTCAATACATTTCCAGACAGTGCAGCTAACAGCAGTGGTAAAAAGATGTGATAAATACTACAACCAAACAAATTTAAGAGTCTAATACGTTTGCGTAATAGTAAGCCATGCAACGACATCATTATTATCGACGGTCGATAATGTAATAAAAAATACCACTACAAGTGTTATATTAAAGTAAACAAAAAACTGTTGAATATCAATTCGATACATGATTGACTTACTTGAATGCAATCCTTGACATATACAGAAAACCGATAATTAACAACGAGGATGACTTTGATAATTTGATTGCACCAACAGCAGAAGGGTTAATTCGACTAAGAGAGCTTCATAATTATATGTCAGAAGAGTTGAAGGAAAAGGATTCGAAATTGCCAAATATCAGAAGCCGCACTTTATCAAATAACATTAGAGCGAGACATTATAAAACCAACACGAGTAGTTATTTAAACGATAGCAGCAGCAGCAACAGCAGTGGCACTTATAGGGAGTTTCAAAATGAAGTTGCCAAATTTCCTCAGGAGTCACTACATAGTTTTCGATTTTCTTCATCATCACCAATATCAGGAGGCAATATGAAGGATGAATTATCAAAGAGGAAAAAGCGACTTCATGGCACATTACCTGGTCACCAACTCATGAAGCCCTCGCTGAATCGCATAAAGACAAATACTGTTGGAAGCCCTGTAACAATAGGTAACGGTCACTTTAGAAGAAAGAGTTTGCCTCCATTGTCCGAATCGCCACCGAAATCAAACACAAATACAACAAGTGAGGCTACAAGTCGAACAATGTCAAATTACTCCACAAATTCTTCGTCCTCTTCTTCTATTTCCACTTCTCCGACAACGGAAGATGAAGCAGATATCGAAGAGGATTGCTACGTACCTCATTTGCACAATCGACTGAAACAACAAAATCAAGCTATTTTAACTACATATGATGACTGGCGTATTATCTTGACCAACAGTATAGCCCAAGATGTTCTTGTTAGTCATTTACATCATAAGATCAATGAAGAGCAGGATATGTTACTTGTAGGAAAATCAGTCATGGATTTAGTCGAACCTTCTTACCAAAGTAGATTAAGATCTCTTATTGGGAAGCGAAGAAATGAATTGATCAAAGAAAACGCTGAAAACTCTGGTGGTATGGTACTAGTTTGTGGTAATGTGGTAACGTATACGCAATCCAATGCATTGTTTGCAGAAAGAAAAGGTACTAACACGCAACTTTTAGATTCCTATCATCAAATTGGACGGTACAAAATCTTCAGCTTCTTTATGGTTAAAAGAAAAAGTGAATGAAGCAGGATCGTCTGTGTTTATTTGGATTTTTGAAGAAGTTTACGAGAGTTCAATCTTGTTATCAGTAGATGAACAGGTAGGTTACTAGATTAAGTATCTCACACTGGGAATTTATTGCATAAGCTTATATAATCGATTTGAAATAGGGGAGCATAACCACCATCATGGATGAAGAAGGAGTACGTGATCTTTATGGCTATGAAGCAAAAGACCTAATTGACGAGCCTCTGGATGTACTTGTGCCTTCACTTTCAACTAAATGCGACAGTAATTGGAAAGAGAAAATCAGCCAACTACGATTTTTTGGTAGCTGCACGAAAAAGGGAGCACAATTCCCTATTATAGTGCGGCGAGAAGAAAATGCAGTCCGCATTACATCCATGCCAGTGATCGCTGGTCTTATGACTATAAAAAGGGACGGTATAATTGAAGGCTGCAATGATATTTTTGTGAAATATCTCTTTGGTTTTTCTCAAGTAGACTTGGTAGAAAAGAAAAACATTTCACAGCTTTTGCCTCAATTTCCAGCGCTTTTGAAAAATTTAAAACGAGACGATTTACTGCAGCCTGGGCTTATTATCAATAACATCATCTGTCGAAAATTGTTACTATCAACAGAGAAACAACAACAACAACAGCACGATTCTTCCAATATGCTAGTCAACCACAACAAACGCATGTTGACCCATACCCCCAATAACCAACCTTTGCCCATTTTAGTCGCCATGCATCGAGATGGAACACCTTTTGAAGTTCAATTGCAACTGAAGTTGGTGGAAACAGAAGAAGAAGAATACGCTCTTTGGATTTCTTTCGATAGAGAAGTTGCATTTAAACGTTTTGGCCACCACCATTTGATTTCTTTACCGCCTCAGGACCAACAGCAGCAGCAAAATGCAGTAACAAAGGTTTATCCCCCGACCGATACAGTCATACCACCACCTCAACCTCCAAGCGAAGAAAAAAACGGTACAAGTGCATCGCGGATCGCCATCAGTCACCAGCATATCTTGTGATACAAATTCCGTGTGCAACAATAAAACCGTTCCGGCTCCTTATAGTAAAACTAATCCACCTTTGGCAACTACAAAAGAAGAAATAACTTACTCGGCTCAAACCAATTCAGTCACCATTGATGATTACATTATATTGGATGATCTTGGTCAAGGTGCATACGGTTTAGTGAAAATGGCGGTGAAAAAAGATGACCCTATTCAAGTAAGGAAATTCCTTTTATAGTTTATCTTTTGATTTTTATTTTAACATTTTATTTATATATGTGTATGTGTTTCTGTAGCGAAAGGTTGTAATCAAGTATGTCATTAAATCACGTATACTAGTTGATTGCTGGACGAGAGACCGGAAACTCGGAACTATACCCGTTGAGATTCATATACTACACACACTGAGGAAACTGCCTCATGAAAACTTGGGTGATATGTGTAAGTTTTTATGAGATGGATATTACAAGCACGTATAGTAATTAAAGTTTTTGCTCTGTAGTGGATTATTTTGAAGATAGCGATTACTACTATATCGTAATGGGACTGCATGGAGAGGGCATGGATTTATTTGACTATATCGAACTCAACGATCATATCGAAGAAAAGGAAATTTGCCGCATGTTCAAGCAAATTGCATTAGGTGTTCGTCATTTGCATGATAATAAGATTGTACACCGTGATATCAAAGATGAAAATGTCGTATTGGATCAAGAAAATGGCGGACTGCGTTTAATTGATTTTGGCAGTGCCGCTTATTTAAAACCTGGTAGAAAATACGAGACATTTGTGGGTACATTGGATTATGCAGCTCCAGAAATATTACGTGGCCATACTTATTCTGGGAAACCGCAAGATGTATGGGCTTTGGGTATCTTATTATTTACGCTTGTGTACCGAGAAAACCCATTCTACGATATTGATGAAATAATGGGTCGAGAATTAAGGATCCCCTTTGTATTATCAGAAGGTAAAACTTTTCAACTTTGTTGTGTAACTGTAGATAATATGTGATATTAATGAGAAAAAACTCATACATAGGCTCAGTTGATCTTATCAGTCGAATGTTGGAACGTGATGTTGATAAAAGAATCGATATTCACCAAGTGCTGGCACATCCTTGGTTAAACTAATTTCTCTCTCCTCAACCTTTTCCATTTGTTAAATAATTCTATTATTATTGTATTTTGTATGTAGATTTGCTTTCTCTCTTTATTTTCATTCATGTCTTTTTCTTTGTATTAAAAAACAAAAAAAAAATGCTATTCATATACCTCGAAAAGAATGTATTTTATTACAGGTATTAAATATATTATGTACATGGTGTTGAGTCACTATATATCTCTATGATGGACAGTCTAAAATCCTTTTCCAATGCCAGTGTGTTCAACGATATTCTTCATAATTCCCTCTTCTTCACATAATTCAGGATGAACATACAATAAAGATTTAGGCTTGGCAGGCTTAGATCCAATACGGCCAGTTGCGAGCTCTGGTTCAGTAATCATTAAGCTGGTGAAGATACGACTGGCAGGACCAATTGAGCTTAATGGAACAGTGGTTGCATGATCTTTAGCGGTGAAAGAGAGTGTGTGAATAGTCAATTGTTCAGGTAACTCGTCACCCTTAACAGCTTTGGGAATAGTAATTTTAGTGACATAGGGAGACATAACCCACTGAATCAAACCAGTTGAAGCAGCACTGGTAACAACAGCTAATAATTACAAAGTGTTACCGTGGAGACCACTCAAAATTATTTTCAGAAATGTATTACCTGCACCGACAAGGGCGGCTTTTGCAACAAAAGGTACGGGAACATCGATAGCAAAGACAAAAGGAGAAATACCAGTGCCTAAACCGAGCGAAGTGATGGAGAAAAGTTTCAACTTTTTGGCTACATTAGCCAGGGGTCCAGTGTAAATGGTGACAGGTTCTTCTTTACTTTCTGAACTGACGTTTCTTTTCCATAACCCAGTTGAATGTTGAGTTACAGTCAATGTTTGACGACCAATTGCACTTTTAATAACGTTGTTGCTGGCGATTCTCAACATGATCCAATATTGCTTAATGTCAAAAAAGAAGAACTGGAAAGAGAATCGAGTAAACTGGGGTAAATCAAAATTTGAGCGGGATGCAAATTCTTTCGTGACCCTTTTGTCAAGACGCTTGGCAAGAAGCTCAGTCTCACTTCCAGTGTGATATTTAGGCATGTCATACAAATCATTATGCCTTGTTATCATCAGTGAAGTATCAATACACTACATTTGGCTTATATTACTTGAACTTTCTCGTTTGCATTGAGCTTTTTCGACCAAGATAAGGATTGGAAGGTTTATCCGCAACTGACTTTGGACAATTAATTTTGAGCAGTCTCTCCCCAGTGAAAGGACTAGATACTACTTCTCTTCTTATTTGACGTAAAATGAGTGCAAGTGAGTTTACAGCGCATAATTCATATTCTGGCGATCTAGTTTATTAATCAGTAATACCATTTCTGCAGTCAAATGCCCTCCCGGGATTAAGGTTTTCAATAAAATTGCAGACTTTAGACAATGGCGTCGTAGTTTGCTCTTAGATCAAAAGACTCTTGGCTACGTTCCCACTATGGGTGCACTTCATCAGGGTCATCTTGCTTTGGGTAAGATTCTGTTACTTTGCATTATTCAGATCTTTAAAATTTCGAATTTTGAGTTGATTCTTATTACTAATCCTTTTGTAAACACAGTAACTGCTGCTAAGAAACAGTGTGATCACGTTGCGCTTACTGTATTTGTGAACCCTGCACAATTTGCGCCTACTGAAGATCTCGCCACTTACCCTCGTACCTTGCAAAGCGACTTGGATAAATTAGCTAGCTTAGGACAAGGTGTCACCTCTGCTGTTTTAGTACCTCAAGTTGAAGAAATGTATCCTGCAGGTATCAACCTTGATGTCAGTAAACAAAAGGGTACTTTTGTCGAAGTTTTAGGTCTCTCAAATCAACTCGAGGGTATAACACGTCCAAACTTTTTCAGAGGTGTATCCACTGTCGTATCAAAGTTCTTAAATATTGTAGGTTAATCGATTTAATTATTCCTGAGAAATGTTACTTACATTCACCACTGTACCTTAGGTTCAACCAGAGCATGTTTTTTTCGGTCAAAAGGATAGTAAGTTTTCAGGAGATGTTACAGTTTTGAGGTTTCAAGTTACTGACAGTCTATCCAGTCCAGCAATGCTTTGTTATTCGTAATATGATTCGTGAGTGTGTACGTCCCACTAAAATGCACTTGGATAAATTAGCTAGCTTAGGACAAGGTGTCACCTCTGCTGTTTTAGTACCTCAAGTTGAAGAAATGTATCCTGCAGGTATCAACCTTGATGTCAGTAAACAAAAGGGTACTTTTGTCGAAGTTTTAGGTCTCTCAAATCAACTCGAGGGTATAACACGTCCAAACTTTTTCAGAGGTGTATCCACTGTCGTATCAAAGTTCTTAAATATTGTAGGTTAATCGATTTAATTATTCCTGAGAAATGTTACTTACATTCACCACTGTACCTTAGGTTCAACCAGAGCATGTTTTTTTCGGTCAAAAGGATAGTAAGTTTTCAGGAGATGTTACAGTTTTGAGGTTTCAAGTTACTGACAGTCTATCCAGTCCAGCAATGCTTTGTTATTCGTAATATGATTCGTGATCTTCATTTCCCCACTAAAATGCATATTTGCCCAACAGTGCGTGATGATGATGGATTGGCTTTATCATCTAGAAATGCTTATTTGACACCTTCACAAAAGAAGTACGCTTTAGTGTTATCTAATTCGCTAAGACATATGGAAAGTTTATACAAGTCAGGCACCCGAAATGCAACCACACTTATCGAAGCTGGTACTCAAATTATCGAGGACGCTCGTAAGAAAGTAGACGATGATGCTGCTGAGGATTGGAAGATTAAATTAGACTATGTCGCTATCAACTCAGGAAAGGATTTGAGCGAATTGAAAGGAGAAATCCCTAAGGGAGAAGGCTGTGTTATTAGCATGGCCGTTTTTGTCGGTAAAACTAGATTGATTGACAATTTATGCTTGGATGTTGAATTAGACGATTAAAGTTAATTTTTAAAGGAATTTTCTATTGTGTTAATAAATCACCTTATTTTTTCTGTTTTTGTGGTTCTGAATCTTGTATGAAACCATTTTTTTTCTTTTCTCTACTTTTCATTAAAAGACAGAAAATTAACACTATGGGCTGTTAGTGATCCTGCATGTACATCATCTTGATATAATATCATTAATACTAAGCAACTCGGGTGTACTTTCACCTCGAACAGTAGGATTCAAGTGTATATATACTAGAATATTCTTCAGAGTGTATACTGAAAACTTATACTGAAAACTTGCCGGGAGGTAACTCCGACCTGCTTAGTTAAAACTAACATCAATGTTAATTGTGCTTACGGTGATCCCCGCTGAATAAATAACTTTGCAGGAAAACTTCTTTATTATATTTTCCAACTTTTTACTTTTTTCGAAATATTAAATTCGAATTCGACTGAACTATTTCGACTTTTTATACCTTTCTCTCTCTTTTTTTTATCAATCTTTTACAAACACTTGACGCTACATATATATGTCCACCTTCACTGACAAAAAGTATCAATCTATACCTCAGTTTTATTTTCCAAAGAAGCCCACACCTTCCAATAATAATACCTCGCACAACCTATATCGTAATTCTTTCAGAGTATGTATTTTTCGACTTTACTCGAAGAATGTGCACAACGACAAAGATTCAATTGCTAATTGATATATAGAACAAAGTATCTTTTCTGTTCGAGGGCAAGGAGTTTTTAACAGAACGTGATTTTGTCGCAGTAACCAGTCTTTGCTCTTTACCAAGATATATGAATATTGCATTTTTCAGGGCAATTGATTCCATTGACACTACGAGTTCCCCAAATGAACAGGTCACACTTGAAAAACTCGAAAGGTGCGTAAATCGTTGATAAATTGTGTCAACAGTTTATGTATTGAAACTAACTTCATTTTTTTCAAAAGAGGGTGGTCTCTTTTAACAAAGAACTACAGAAACAATGAAATCGATGATCTTATTTACTCTATTTTAAAGAAACCGGGTTTTGACTGTATAACCCCTGATGATTTTTTACCTGTATTAGAAGATATTGTAGTAAACCACCCTGCTTTACAATTCCTTGAAGATAATGTAAATTTTCAAGAAAGATATAGTAAGTCTACCTTTTTAGTATGGAATACAAATGCTTACGTACTAATTTTATTCGAATTAGTCGAAACAGTCATTTGCAGAATATTTTATGAAGCACATTGCCCCTCTGGAAAGATGACATCAAAGCACTTTTGTGCATCAAACTTTCCATCCGTCATCCAAGCCATAGACCCTACCATTGACCTGTATACAGTACTGTATCGTTTTAAAAAATCGGCCTTTGACAACATACATAGTCTTTTACTAACTTTCACTTTTGTCGTTGCGTGATAATTTTATAGATTCACAACTATTTTTCGTACAAGCAATTTTACGTTTTGTATTGTAAACTATGGGCGCTGGATTCAGATCATGATTTGTCTTTGTCAGAGAATGATTTGAGCAACTATAATCTGGGAACACTTACTCACAGGACAGTTGAACGCATTATCAACGTCGGCCATATAGCTGCTTTCACTGAAAAGGCAACTACGCCTAATTTAGCAAGACAGACCTTGACAAGTATAAATTACTTTGACTTCATCTGTAAGTGGTCACTGATATTACAATTTGACGCTTATTGCTAACATTTACTTGTTCAGGGTTTCTGCTCTCTGAAGTTGACAAAAGTACACCTGTGGCAATTGACTATTGGTAAGTCCACTACCATATTTTTTACAAATACAATCGTACTCATTAGCTACTGTAAATCCCTCACAATTAGGTTTCGATGCTTGGATACTGATGAAGACGGTATACTATCGGGCTATGAGCTTCACAATTTCTGGTCAGATCAAGATTTAAAGTAATTGTTATACTTTTGGCACCAATCGTGAAATAAGAAAAACTTACACATTTCATTTATTTTAGATTAAAGTTTTATGGCGAAGTTGCATCCGAAAACACTATTCAGTTTGCGGATATTATGCGCCAAATGTAATTTTTGATAACATTGACTGTAATGAAAATTTCGACCTAACTTCTCTTTTGTAAATATAGGAATGATCTTATTCAACCAGAAATTCCTGGCCAATTTACGCTCAAAGACCTGAAAAAGAATGGATATATTGCTGAAAGATTTTTCGATACATTCGTTAATTTTGACAGATTCCAGGTTCATGACTCACACCAAGAAGGCTCCGTTCGAGAGCAGCAAAACTTTGAGCAAACGCAATGCGAGCAAAATGGCCAAGAAGCTACTCTACTTGTTGACGATTTAGGTTTCCCAGTCTTGAGGTACATTTAGCACATGTCTTTGGCTAATGCAATGTGATTAAACTGATATCCAATTGAAATGTAGTGATTGGAATGACTACGCGGATTTTGAATACGAAAGAATACTTCTAGACGAGAGCTACGCTACAATTAAATCCATAACTTTATTTTTTTTTGATTAGTTTTTTTTTTAAAATTGTGTTTCTACTTCAAATTCAGAAGATGTTGGTTTTTTTTGGGACGAATAAGAATTAATTTTCAGAAATATGGCTTACCTTTTTTGGATAAAACCAATGCGGAAATTAGACACGTTCTGCATAAAATTTAGAGCTTTTACTAGAGTACTACATGAACTGAAGTAGGTATATAGTGATGGTAATTAGTATCTTTCAAACTTATCAAGACAGGATGATTATATTGTACTCCAAAGGGCCACACTTTTCGTTAAACGCAATGCTACCAAAGTTTAAAGTATCCCGCGTGGTCGTAGATAACAATGGTGTAGGGGGTAAATACGATGATCAGTATTTTGACGAAAACACACAGTACGTTTTGTCAAAATATATTTTCTTTCCTTTCATATAGCATATGATTATCATTAGGACGAAAAAAAAGCTGAATTCTTTGAGAGGCACGAACATAAGAGCCTCAAGTGCCAAGATTGCGACTAAAAAAATAAAGTAGAAATAACATGAATAGATGTTGTTGACCAGAAAATAAAAGGTCCAAGTGGGGGCACTCTTCCAAGAAAACTTAAAAGTTGTTACTTCGCCAATAAAGGTAAACAGCTTCAACTTTCAACCGCCATTTTATTTTGTGTACAAGTGAGCCCAGTTTTTCTAATGACCAAGTTCAGATGATGTTTCTTTTAACAAATGGCTTCCATCATTTCACTAGTTAACGCAGGCCAAGTAAACGATCTACGATTCTATGAGTATATGCTTACATAGATATTGATCTCTTCAAGCTAACTTGTGATAAATCGCTGCATGTGACCACGAAATAATAAAGCGCTTTCATCAATCTTTTGATCAGCTTTTGATCCGTTTTCTTTTCGTTTTGATATCGACAACTTCAATGTTCAAGTCTATTATTAAGAAAAAGAAAGCGTCAATTTTCAGTGATACAAGCCAGAACGAAGAAGTAAATGATGCATTCGAAGGTAAGAATTTTTTTATATACATATGTTCATCATTATACCTTTATAACACGGCTGTATTGCTAGATGTAACATGTAAAGATTGTCAAGAGCAGGGTCATGCGAGCAAGAACCATTATAAATGTAAACTTTACAAAGAAATAACTGCTGACGATGGTAATAACAGCTTCATTTACACCATCACAAACTTAAACTAATGTAGAATATAGTTGGTACCTCCAAAGGAAAAAAAAGAAAACAAAGCCAAAGTGTTAGGCAAGAAAAAATGGAAAAATTAACAGTAAATGCACCTGATTGGGATAGTAAGTACGCTGCTGATATGGCGAGATGGTTATTATTCCCGGGAGAAAACGGTCTTATGAAGGACTATATACCCATTACACAAAGGTTAGTTTAGTTGATATTAAGCTAAACTATTTCTTCTGACCCTTAATATGATTATAGTTTGATCAACGCAATGAATACTTTAAAGGAGAGCGATGTGGAAATTGCCAAACTTCAAAAAAGCTTAGTCGCTTATAAATTAGAGTTGGAAGCACTTTTATTGAAGGATACACAAATTGCCAAATACAACGAAAAGAATATTACCGCGATATCTACCACCATGGAATTGTTACAGCGCACGCTTGCTAGTTTAGTGGATTTGCCGCTCTTTTTGCCCGGTTTGATTGGTCATTTACCGCTTTATGTCGTAGGCTATTTTGCTGGTCGATTTGAAATTTATGAAGAAGTGCGTGCACAGAACAAAATTTTCTTGGGTATGGCCTTGGTGCCTGTGTTGTATTTGATCTCGTTCATTTGGGGCTGGTATGCTCTGTTTGGTGGTACCTTCTTTGGTTTCTTTATTGCTTTAGCTACATTGGGTGTATTTGTTTGGTATCATGTTGTTTCCATCGACGAACGCTACGAGAATTTCAAGGATTTACAAGGTCGCTGGCGTCTTTTTGATGCCGTTGTGCTCGGTAGAGGAATGTGGCGTAGAAAGGAACGTATTTTAGAACTCAAAAAGTTGCGAGACGAGAATTTGCTGCGTATCAGAAAAATGATCACCACCTACAAATCTTCCAATGATGATGTCCATGTGATTTGGTTGGCTTTGCGTCAAAGGGTGAGACAGTTTGGTGACATCTCTAAACTTAGATCTAAAAAGAAGGCTTAGCCAAGCAATACGAATGGTGCTTTGAAGGATAGAAGAGTAGAACAATGATGTCCAATGACATTGTCCAAAATTGGTAAGCTAAAAGTCTAAAACTTAATTTTGATTCGTCCAGAAAAAAACTAACATCGTCTGAGTTTTAAGTAGAAACACTGTATTAAAAAAGAACACATAAATAAAGCGCAAACTAGTTACTGTTGTATCGGGATCTAAATTACCTTTGGACTTTATAACATGCTATGTTATACAAATTTCTTGACTATAATTAACTTTCTATGACGAGAAAGCTATCACTCAAACTTCTATAACTTAGGGGGAGTAAAGGACTTGATTTTATTTTTTTTATGATTTTTCGGAATACGAAGAAGAACACAAAAATCATAAGCCTTATGATGTTAGGCGCCTTCCTCTCCCTCGGTTATTTGGACTCTTCCCAAGCCCATCTCTGCATTTCCGTTCTGTAACAATGAGTGCAAAAACAGTATCTTCATTTTTGAAGAAACGACAGCCTACTAGGGGTTATACCGAAGAGCTAAATATGTTTACTGAAATCATTAATTTCAAAAAGTTAAGATATGGAAGGTAACTGTGACCACTTTGAATCTCTCAATAAAGTCTAACTGTCTTTAATTTTTACAAAAGTGAGGACCTTGTCCCTAATAGCGCAAACACAATGCCACTTTATTTTGTGCACAAGTGAACCCAGTTTTTCTAATGACCAAGTTCAGATGATGTTTCTTTTAACAAATGGCTTCCATCATTTCACTAGTTAACGCAGGCCAAGTAAACGATCTACGATTCTATGAGTATAT